>JAHREE010000559.1:5501534-5553480 GCA_033628505.1 Tringa tobata | reverse complement strand
CTCACAAGATAGGATGAAACAAATACCAAGTTTCATAATCATGTTAGTTCCTTTTCATTTTTCAGAGGTTGATTTAATAGGACCTACAAATTACAGAATTATGCCAGGGGGTTGTTTGGTTTTACTGTCATTAAGGAAATGACAGTACTTTTACCATAGGTAGTTTTAACAATAAATGAACAAGTTTCACAAGTAACTTAGTTTCTCTAGTGTCAGAAGTGCAGTCTGAACCTGTGGAACAATAGGGCACTGGACACTGCATGCTTATTCCCGCTCTTTTCTCCCCCTTTTCTTCCCATCAGGTATGGAAGTGAGACACAGAAGAACAATGAAGTGATCTCTTTCTGCTCTTCCTCACATTTATCCTTGGTATTAGTGATTAATTATAGTGATGCAAAAACATAGAACATATGGACACTCATAAATGTAAACACCTTATTTCCTTATACATCAAGACTAACAGAAACTACATAGCAATATAAAGAATTATCTACAAAAGTCTCTTACGTTCTTCTCCATTGAGAGGCTCCTCCAACAGAAGACTGTTCATACATTCCCAGTCCTTCAAGAGGTCTGTTGCACAGTCCCACATGCTGTCCACAAGATAAGCAGCATGTTCATGCAACTAAAATGAGAACAGATTAAATATTTTTCTTTATCAGCAATAAAGTTCATTACTGAACTCGCTATAATACAGGATATTTTTCTCTCTTGGGTCTTGTCTGTGGCAAAAAAAGAAGAGAAAATTTTGCGAGCTCAACAGCAGCCTATCTACACCAATTAACTTAAAAAGATCAATCGAGACCAACTGCTCCCAAGAGTATGCTACAAGTTCTGTCAGAACTTGAGGGACAGGGGGCTGGGGGTGGTGGTTGTGGGGAGGTTTTTTTTCCCTTTCCACCTTAAAAATATCTCAAATCACAAATTATGTCCACCTATGTATTAGCATGAAGAATGATGGAAGAATATTTGTCAGAGTAGAGCTCACAGGCTGTCTCGACACTCTGTACTGGACAGATCCTTCAAATAAACAAAACCACACAAAACAGCCTTTTGACCCCCAAGTTGCTCAAGCAGTAGAAAAACTAGAATCACTGTTGTTAACCAACGACTGGGGGAAAAGAAAAACAACAACAAATTAAATTAAAAAATACTAATTAAAAAACCTACAACACCCAAAAGCAACAAAACAAAGCACACACTACAAAAACAAGGATATTCATGAAACTCAACTTACTTCACTTTCCAAAAAGAAAAACACTAATGTCTTCACAAGATTAGCATTCGGACTTTGTCTTCCCCTCCTTTTAAGTATTCCATCATCTTCAGGATCTCTGCGGCTGAAAAGCCTAAAAGAAAAATTATTTCAGGACAGGTTTCTTTTTCATTGCCTTTGCCAGTCAATTCATATCAAGATACTGTTTTTTACAGACACACCCCTTAATACCTTGCTGCTTGGCTCCATAATTTATTTTGAAAGGAAGTAATTTGGGACAAGTATCATTTGATAAATTTCATATATGCTGAGTTGGTATTTCACTGACTGTCTCCAGTGGAATGTATAATCTTAACAAAGTACTTCACAGCCATAAATGATAATTGCAGGTGCTTGAGGCCCCATGCTCCTCTTTAGCATGCTGCTCTTTAGCAAACTCCCCCCCCTACCCCACCAAAGAGAAAAATACTTTATGAACTCGCCACATGAGCCAACTTTGGTGAGGGGTAGAACTAGAAATGGGAAAATACTCACTATCCTGCAAGCACAAGTTTCAAATATTAATCTACACGAGCATTTCAAGTTGTTTCACATAACGCTGCGATGGGAAAGGATAAGCCAAAGAAATGTTTTTGTTATACTATCTGTAGGTACAAGCTTTTAAAGCACAGCCTTCAAAATTACTATTTCCCATTCAGAAAAACTACAACCAGTTCAAAAACTATGATAGTGCTACATTTTCTGTAAGTTCTCTCTTAAGGTCACTTCATTATTCAGTTTTTCCTTTTCTTAATTAAAACTAATGAGAAGCCTAATATTAATGCACACACTAAAATCTAAAAGAACAAGAAGTTAAAGATAATTTCTCCATCTTACTTTTTATAAAGAAATTCCCCTGCGGCAACTGCCACTGGCCGATGAGCTGAATAAACCAGATGGTAGACATTTTCACAGTCTTCTGCAGTCAGAACTTCTTCACTACTCCTAGGGGTGGGGATGAGAAGAAAAAGATAAAACAAAGACAAAAAAATAAGCTGAGTCAATAGAGTATGAACTCTAATGAAGCAGATGGAAATGAAGGAGAATCTAAACCTTTTGCTTCAATTTATCATTATAAAACCCAAAACAAGATAGCTTAGTTCCAAAGTTTTCCTAAACAAAAATTGCTGAAAAACCATGAGTATTTGGTAGAAGATTATGCTCAAAAGTTAAACTACTTTGTAATGTTCAGTACATCCTACATTTCTTCAGTTCAAATATTGCACAATAGTTTCAAATTACGGAGGCTGAATTCTAAGTTTCTAGCCTTTACGCTTACTTCACTGTGGTAGGTAAGTAACAGCACTGTTCTAGGCAGATTACTTTTGAAATTCCACTTTGAGTGTAGGATGCGTAGACATTTCTCTAGACTTCGGATTATCTCAATTCTGTCAAGCTGCTGTCCTCACCCACAGGTATGAGAAACACTTTCAAGTTTTAATATTTGTTTTAGGTCAGATAAGGAGATATATATGTACTTACTGTAAAACAAGAGTGAGTAATTTTATTGCTTGGACTGCAACATCATATTCTTTGTCAAGAGTCATAGACACAATTCTATCCTAAGAACACAAAAGAAAGTATTATCAAAGAGAAGTCTAATGCAACTTTAAAAAAATAAATACATACTTTAAAATATGAAGTTACACTAACCTTGAACCGACTGGTGAAGAGTTCCAATTTGGAATTAAGCTCTTTATTATAGTAAAGCCCTTGCAAAGCAGTTAGGCATTTGAGTCTTACTTCCCCTTGCTAAAATAAAATTAAGAATTGGATTAAAAGTCAAGTATAGGATATAGATGTGATCTTCAAATCATACAAGTTTCTTCTGTAGTCTGAATTAACTCAGAGACAAAGAATAAATATTGTCAAGATACCGTACCAATAATCATGTTAATGACATAAGAATATGTTCTTGTTTGTGACAAGCCAACAAAGGGGAAAAAAACCCCAAAGCACAACCCCTCCCCACAATGTCTTACTGCAGTTAGTATCTCTGTAAGTCAAAAAACACTTGTTTCATTCTTTAAAGGTGTACTCTAAATGCTTACGATATTTCCTAAGTAGGTTTCTGTTTGTTTCCTTGCACTTAAATAAGGACTGGCAGCATCTGTATCATTAACGACCACGATTAAAACTACCAAGCAGACACAGAAATATTCCTCCTGAAGTACAAGATCTACTGTAGCAGAGAGTATGTTTCAAGGTATAGATACAGAAACACTTTTGAAAAGTCTAGGACAACTCACTTCACACAGTTTCTTATCACCTCACTGCCAGAGGTTATTGGGTTTTGATACCAAATCCATGAACAGTATAGCACGAGTGAGCATCCCTCATTTGTTTCACCTCAAATTCAATAGCTTGAAGTCTCCAATGCCAGAACTGAGACAATGTGCTGAATCAACAATGAATCAAGGAGTATTATTTGTAAATTGAATCTCTTGACCACTCCAAGCAGAGGACAATCTCTAGCTGGTAGCTGCTGAATTACAGCTTGAGGCACTCAGCACAAAAGGGGACCCTTCCCAAGCTTTCTACAGCCAGCTGAGAACACTAAAAGGTTTCTTAACCTGGCAAAACACACAAACTGTCAGGCTCTATGACTGGATTATTTCATGTGAAATCTCAATTTTAAATAGTTAAGTCTTATAAAGCAGAAGTCTGTATCAACAATACATAAATAGAAAAAAACCCATTTCCTCACAAATAATGGTTCCTTAAAAATCTATATATACTCTCTTAAACCACTCCAAGATTCAAGCCTATTTTATGTATATGCTGAAACGCCAGTGCTTCTGAGTTACAGCAAAAGCAGTGACTGATTAAAGCTGAACCTAGCCTGGCACAATCAACAACTGAAAATGTGGAGTTATGCTTCCTGATTCTGCTCCTTTTCCTCAATGCAGCTTACCTTATCATGCATAGTCCACCCTACATATTTTAAGTAGCTGTCATTGAGAAAGGCGTCACTGTACATCTTCATCCATATTCCAATCTCTTCAATACAGATAGCTCTTATTTCAGCAATTGCATCTCTGTGGAAAGAAGTGGGAAAATAGGATCAAACAAAAGAATAATAAGAAGTAACTTGTCACCAGCTTCCAAAATAAATTGACAAGGCTACAAATTACTTACGAATAGAAACTTACCGGTATCTATGCACAAAAACACCTTTAAATATTGCATTCATCATGTTTTCTATTTCATCCTGATTTTCCTGAAGCTGAAAGAATGAACAGAGTACACCAACAGTGAGCAGCACTTTTACAGTCAGATCAGATGGTGCTGATGCTAGACAAACTAAATTAAGTTAACATTTGCAAATGTGGTCATGAAATCCTTTCCTGAAACATTCACAAATCTGTTTCACAGTACAATATGCTATTATTTAAGGAATTGTATCTACCACAGCATACAAATTTTAGTGATTCTGACCACTGGAGAACTTCTCTTCAACAAAGACATCTTGGGTTTCTGCAAGATCCTTCTTAGGTTATTTATAAAAAAACTTGACTTAATTCTCTAATTACTTTTAAGCCTAATGTTCAGCCCAACTTTTAATACACTTACTCTATTTTTATGGACAAGTATTATTAGAGCAAAACCCAAATCATGTGAACTGCATTATAAGGAGTTTTTTCTGTACACTATAGAATTTGTAATCTAAAAAGACAAGATACAGATGAGGAACTTTCCAAATGGCTACATGAGCAGCATATACTCTGTATTGAACACCTCCTTCCTCTTCATCCATTACTTAATTAGAGAAAAAAAATGCAGAAACTGAGTAAGGTATTGCAGAAAAAAATGAATTTAAGAATATGGAGCTGAAAAATCATGGAGAGCAATCCAGCCTCAGAGTCATAAAAGCAAGACATGCAAATGAGCAGAAAAATGGTACATGCATTGTTTTACACAGGAAATTGAATTTGCTTTGAAAGTACGAGAAAGTTGGTTAAAAGAATTGAAAATAACTAAATATTGTCAGCAGACATCTTTTAATAGTTTGAACTATAAAGGTACAACAAATTACAACAATATTAATGAGAATAGCCAAGGAACGTACCATTTCCTCCAAACCCACCCAAAAAATCCCACAAAGAAACCACCACAGATATTAGCCAGATGGGGGTGCGTGCAGGTGCAGGGGAATGAAACAAAAGGTCAAGGACCTCTCCTACAAAAATTTAGAAAACCAGCAAGAATGAACAATTTCCATAAGATAACAAGATTTAGGAATTTATGGAAGAAAGAAAAAAACTTTGAAGAAATACCTAAGAAGAAAAAGACTAAGCAGCATGAAAAAAGGACTAAGAAAGCAAAATACTTAAAATATTCTGAGCCTAAATCTCACACTTGCCCACGGCAGCCTCTGAAGTGGGAAGAGGGCAGAAAAAAATTGAAAATATTAAAACAGAAGACAAAAAAAAGCAAAAATTAAAACAAAGAAAAGAAGCAAATATTAAAAGCAAAAAGAATCTATTATTAAAGTGAATTTTAGTACTGTATAAGGCTGAGTTATAAATGAAACAAAACCAGAAATCAAACAAACAACTGAATGTAACTTTCAAGTTTACGTTCATTTAGTAGAAGAAAAACAGAATATCAAAACCAAAACTAGAAAAGCTGGTAAGAAATCCTAAAAGCTAATTATACATAAGAGCAATTGAGATTGGGAAGACTTGATTCTCACATCACTGCCTTTTCTGTCTATCTATGTCTAACCTATAATAGGACTGGGGCTGCACATGCATCTGATCCATTAAATGTAGTTGTGCTAGTCTCAAACCACAAGATCTTTGTGAGATGAACAGAAAACAAAACTGTTCATTCATCATAATTGTCAAGAAAGTAGAAACATTAAGAGGTAAAAGCACAAAAGTTGAAGAGCAAAGGTGAGATGTTTCTTTTGATTATAAGAATGTTATTTCTAATGTCTAAAATAAACAAACAAAAAAAAACCCAAAACAACACCAGTTCCCCTACCAAAAAACAACTTAAACCTGAATGAACTAGGGCTTTCAACAACAGCACTGTCAGCAATGAATCAGCAAGTCCCTTTTACACAAAAAGAAAGAAAAGAGAAGTAGATTGCGTTTTCAATTTTGAAAGTGTTTTCTGTGGAAGAAAAAAGGTCCTTATCTAAAGCCGTTAAACACACTTTCTGCTGAGATCAGTATTGACATCATAAAAGCTGTATTTTGCCCCACGATCACAGGGTTCTTCTCCAGATGCCAAAAAACAGTCAATGCATGGTAATTTTTGTTACATATTTGTGCTCTGCTTAAGGAAACTAGTCAAGAAATACAGCAAATAATTAACTATTACTGATTGCAGTCTCTATTCCTAACTTTACTAAGATGGCACTATCTGAAAATTTTAAGTCTACATTTATCTCTTTTTACAGAAAACCAATAATTAAATTTTTCAAACACTAAACATGACCAATTTAAAGAATGAAACAGAGGGACTAGAGTAACTACCTTTTAAAAAAAAAATTGCAGAACAAGATTATTAATTGTCATTTATCAACACTCACTGTACACAAACCAGCTAGAGACAGTTGCACTAACCTCCTTTCTTTTCTGTAGTAAGAGTTCCAGCCTATCATTAGCTCGTTTCCCAATTATTTTATTTCGTTCTGCTTCATACTGCCGTTGTGTATTGTCCATGTTAATACTAAGATTTAATGCCACATTCACTAAAGCAGTCATCAGCTTCATGGCTACAAAGAAGCAAAAAGAATAAGGATTAATTAGAAGGTTACCTGATCCAAGAAAAGTTATAAACAAAAATCTTGCCACCTCCTTCTGTCAACTCCTTCTGTACTTAGGAAACTATATTCACTGTAAATTTCTTCATACTCAAACTTCAGCAGTGTTTTACTAAGCACTGCATCATTACTTATCAACAGAATAGATAACATAAAACACTTGACATATTTTTCTTTGCCTTCAAGTTTTTAGTACTGTAAGCATTCTTGTTGAATTGAGATATAGGATATGTTTCCCCCAAAAAATGAAGGTAGGATGTAAGATTTACAAATGAAGTCCAGGAAATATTAAAAAGATTCCATTATTAGAATCAGTTAGTAGACTGATATTACCAAATCATTTAACCTCAAACATACAAGAAGTTTCTTTCTTCAAAAGAAAATGTCCTAGACAACCAATGACACCATATCACACTACCCCTCATTAAAATTAAATTGAGGGGAAAAGGATAGCTTCCTTTAAATGTTCCTTTATTTGAGAAGCAGAAAAAGAGTGTTAGCCAAGTAGAAGCCAGAGACCTGACTGAAATGTAACATGCACTTGGGTGGGATTTTTTGCGTGCTTTAATTTCTGAATCAACACTTTTAAAACAGGTGCAGACACGTATGCCTATTCCAGAAACCAGAAGGTGGTCAATAGTATCCTTGCTTTTCTTATGAACTTTTGTAACAACGAGGCATGAAAGGGCTTGCATTGGCAGAACACACACAGGACATTATTAAGCGTGTATCACTACCATAAAGTTGATGAGTAACACATAAAGACATGCAGATAAACTGAAATATCATCACACACTGTGATCTCCAAGGATATCAAAATGAAAAGAACAGGTCTGAGCTAATCATGCAAGTCAAAATTACTGCAAATAATAGTAAATATGGATACAATGGTTCTGTTGGCTGTCTCTATCCCATATAAAACACAATCTGCAAGAATACAAACTGTAATCTTGTAAGAAAAGCACAAGTAATTACACAAAATCAACAGAATCTACTACTGATATGAGCAAATACAAACAGACTACTGAAAAACATTATTTTGACTGACAGAAATTAACATGCAACAGGGAAACTTCTACAACTTTAATTCAGGTACAACTCAAAAAAAAGTAAGCCTTTTTTAAAGAACTAAAATTTGTATTAGTCATATGGTACAACAGTCAATTTGATGATACAGCAGAATCAGTATATTCTCTTGAAATAATGCTGCAGGAGTCCTACAGCAGCAGCCCAACACACAGCGTGCTGATGTATATTCAAGAGAGATGATCAATGAAATCAAACAACTGATCAGCTAGTCAGAATTGAAGCTAGCTCAAAATCAGCCAGTTCCAGTGAGTAACAAGAACTATTTCCAGTGTGGCAAAAACTTAGTTTCACGTACAGCCTAAATTCATCTTGTTCAGACTAAAACTGCAATAATAAGCCTTACATAAGTGGACTGCTGCACAATGCCGTCTGAGACTCTTCTTCATTAATCAACACAAGTTTAGGACTTCCTTATCCAAGGAGCTTATCCTTTATCCATATAATGATGTACTTATTTAAAACACTCCATACTTAAATCACAAGGGATTTCTTTGCAATTTAACATGGGGGAGGGGTGGAGGGAGAGGCGTGTAAGAGAAAAACTTCCATAAAAAGGACAGTTACTTAAAACCATAGAGAAATTTAGTAACTGTATCACTGATGAAGCATTCTTTAAAAATATTTCTAATGCAAAGAATGGAAATGCTTCTTTCAATTACATTGTGCCATGGCCTCAATATCCAGCACAATTTAAATTTGTAGTAAAAATTACATCCAATCTAAAATACTGCTCTTGTTTGACTTAATACAGAGCATAATTATTATGCCTTATTATGACCAAGGACAAACTTGTAGAATCAACTGAAAAGTTTCCATCTATTTACTTTTTCTACTAGACTTAAAGCTCACCAAATTTAAGTACTAGACAGCTAGTAAAGAAAGCTTTAAAATAGCGTGGTTTTCCGTAATCAAAAACCAAAGACAACAAGATAAGAAAGCTGCACCAAAACAAGTTGCATTAGACAAAAACTGTATCACACAAGAAACACAACTTGAATGTCAAATATCAAGAAGTTCAACCAGAACAATTCCTTTCTGTGCAACACAAAGCATAAAATGGAAGCAATACACAGATAAATATAATTCACTGACCTGCCAGTGTGCTAGTGTGCCGAAATGCTCTGACTTGTGAGTCTGATAGCCCCGTAAGCAGTGAAATGACAGTATCCATCATATATTCATCATATATGATGCTATATTGACATTGCCGGACGAGTACTCCAATGAACTCACAAAAACTGGATTTGAACTTCTTCCACTGGGGACCAGCCATAGTTAGTGGATAATCTCCACTATCCTATTAAGAAACAGAAAGGGAAATAGGAAACTCTTTCAAATGTCTTAAAAGTTATTTTATAAAAATAAGGTTAAAAAGAGATGGGTCAAACTTTAAGCCAAAATATGCAATGCTATAAAAAGAATACATCAGGAAAACGTGATTCCACAAATATGCATCTACTTTGCAAGTCAGGCTTGTTATGTGCAGAGACATTCTACAAGTCCTACCGCAAAAGCTGCACGTAAGATACACTAAAATAACTACAAAATTTCTTCCTTCTGTCCTACTCCCTAAAAAAAAAAGAAATAAAATAATAAAATATAAATCATATCCCTTGCAAATCTCCTTCAGGTTACACTAGAATAAGAGAATCTTCACAGGAAGAGTTAGCTGACATGTTTAGGAATACTCAGTTCAGGACCATAATAAAGTTTACAGGGAGATGCTTATATATCAGACTGAAAACTCCTGAAGTCATAAAACGATCTATTATAACACCTTGAAAATAACAAATGTATGTTCCTCTCCTAATCTGAGGACCTTTACAATCAATGGTAAAATGACTGGGGGGAGGGGAGAGAAATCAATTGACAATCATTTGTATCCGTGCTTCTGTGAACAGCTTCTTTAAGAGACTGAACATTACCGGCCAAAAATGAAGGAAGTAACCATGAAAAGGGATTAGAAATCTGAGAGTTGTTCATCAGAATTCTGTTACAAAAAGAGTGTGTATAACAGTGATAAAAACACCCATAACAAACAGTCCCAGCTGAAGCTTTACAAATTCCATACGATATTGCCTTATAGTAATCAAATCTATTTATGCATTGAGACAGTTCTAAGGAATACTAAAAATCCTCTTAAGCAAAAACATATTACATTTTCCTCTCTGTTGAAGTTACCGATGTTTGGATTTTAATTGGGAGAGAGGACGGGAGGCGAGGCAGGGAAATTATTTCCAAATTAGACAAATTTTGTGAGGAGGTTTTAAAACTACCTTTATGTTCTTTGGAACAGAAGGTTAAAAGAGTATCACTCAAAAATAAACCCCCCAAAAAACCCGAAACCAACCACCAACATACCAAATGCATCTCATTTACCCCAACATTCAGTGGAACAGAAAGTGACAGTTTCAAGGGGAAAAAAGTTATAATCCCCATGAAAGGCAAAGCGTTAGTCTTCAACTGTAATCAAAATCCCCATGATTCATAGATTAATGAATGCATAGAAATTAATTATTCATTTAGCAACCCATTTTAAAAGTTAAAGACGACATAGGCCTTACATACACAGCAGGAACGCAGAGGCATCCCACACAGCCCCACAGTAGTAGGAGTTCCCACTACTCAAAAACTGAAAGTCAACACTGATTTCTTAAACCATTAATAAAACAAGTTAGACACACGCAGAGCTGTACTTCCTAATCTTACAAGTTCAGTGAAATAGAGAGTTCAAGATTTTAATTCATAGAAGTCCTGTCATTTTTGCATCTGACCTTACCCTTGAAAGAAACCTTCAACAACATGACCCAGAAAGACTAAAACAGGTGAAAAAAATTCGTATCAATACTTTATGAAATTACCTCATCGAATTCTTCAGTCATTTTTCGGATTATTTCAGAATTCTGCATATGTCGGAACATCTCTGCTGTTACAACTCCTAAAATTTAGATATTAGATTATTAGCACTTTAAACATGAGGTAGATTGCAAATGACATGCTTCCTGCTACAATGTAAAAATGATCAATTTACAGCTAACCTACATATTATACACGTATTTTTCAAGAAATTACAAGTTTTCATTTTAGCATCCACGTATAACAAGCGCTTGGCACCAATACTCTTTCTTTTATATGTATAATATATGGTTTTCATTATTCTTCTTTTTTAAAAGTGTGTCTGTGCACATGTACACAACACATCTAGAATTTACTCATTCACCCGTATTCAGAAGCCAAAGGTACTTGTGCCAGACCTCTTCATCAGCCAAGAGACTACGCTAATCTGGAGTGACCTTTCAGGACTCAAGATTTCTAAATGGTATAATACAATTTTGAACAGTTCTATTGCTACTTATTATCTTCTGCACTGTAATAAACACAGTGATTTCACACAATTTTTATTTGTCTTACAATCAAATTGTTTGAGTGTAAACGGTGATATAAAAAACAAATAGATCTCCTAAAGTTTACTGCAACTATACTGCAAAATTCATGACAAGGATCATCTCAGAAAGCATTAAAAGATTCCGCAGTTTGATCTGGTAGCAATAATCAAAAGGTCACTGCTCTTGAAAGCATGGATAACCTCTGAGGAATGCGGTTGGCTTTCGGGAGATTTATGCACTTTAAAAGTTTAACCGGACAGAGAGAAACACTGGAGCAGAACAAATTACATCCAGTCCTACTCTATCACGCACAGTGACACTGCAAGGTAAGTTACCTTCTCCTCTTCAAAAGGAGGTGAGGGGGGAAAGAATGGAGGATGTGGAAGTGAGGAAAGAAAACCAAAAAATAAAGAAGAAAATAAACTATGGAAGCAATCTTACTGTAGACAGACTACCATAAGCTGTCCATAGTATCTTTTAAATCAAGCATCTTTGCAAGGCTATGAAACAATCTTAAAACACTCAATAAGAAGTAGATAATTCCAAACTAGAATTCCAAGACTGAACAAGCTAAACTATCAACGTTAGAAGAGAGATACGGTTTTCTGTAATAACAGCAGGAGCTGAGGAAGATTTAATAAGTGTTAAGTTCCGGTACACCATTCTCTCTGGTATGAATATAAAAGGTTAAATCTACATTTTAAAATATAGTATTTCTAAACTTCCTGCTCCCACCTTCAGAAATACTAACCCTAATAATGTAAATTAACGGCAGGGATAAAGCAGTCCTACAGCACATGGAGCATAAAAGCAAATAATGGCAATTATACTTTAGTATTATTAAATGGATGAGTAAACAGTCAGTATCTTACCTTTGCAGCCTGAACACTGAATAAAGAAGTTAATGAGATCAAGAAGTGCTATATCTCTGTCATGTTTGTATGACTCTATCCAGTCATCCACTACAGACTGAAAAGAAACAAATATAAAGGCACTTTTTAGTTTTCATAAATTGAAGACTGTTATTTAACTGCTTTCCAGCAAGTGATTCTTGTTCCTTCCATAAATAACCCGGACTCTGTGGTTTTTTTTTTACTAATACAGAATGAAATGTTTGAAATGATCCTTCACTGCCATCATTATCACTTTTCAAGGAAAGAAATAATTTTATTCTATGAACATACAGAAGTCTGGAACTGACATCTAAACATAAAGCTCAGGAACACCATACAGTCCTACAGTAACTTTTTTGAGGGAGAATGCAAAAATAATCAATATATTTTACAGAAGCAGATTTTCCCCTTTTTTTTCCTGTTGTTTCATGAACTAGTGATGCTTCTCTAAAGATACTTATTTAGGTGTTCAGTTCCAACAGCTAGAACTCACTATACTCTTCAAAAATGTTGCCACTTTGATGAACTGCGCTCCATGCACATTAGCTATAACAGGATGAACAGGACTGCCCTGAGCTTCATGGACATTGATTGCTCTGTATTCACTAAATGGAATAGGAACAAGAGCATTTTACATTTTACTAAAAAAACCTTAAAGGGAAGTAAATCAATAGGAAACCTGTGATAATGGTTTTGAGAAAACAAAATTTACATGCAATGACTTTTAAACCATCCATGTGTATAGTACAAACTACCTACCACAGAAGTCAAAAACATTAATACAATTAATTTATTAACACAGGCAAAAGAGACTTACTTTAGTATCAAGCTCTCAGTTTTGAGTTTTTTAGTATGTTGATACCCTGCCCAAAAATCTAGAGTAATTTTAAATAAAAAGAGATTATGAAATAGTTCAGAACTTCTGAAAGACAACTGGACTACTCAGCATCTCTGATGCTTCCTGTCTGTACTCTTCTCAGTGCTTACTCTCACAGACAATAATGCTCCCAAGACAAATAAAACATAATGCCATGCAGAAAAAATTAAAAACAGAGATACACGTAAATCCCTCTTCCCTAAATTTGAGATTGTTTATGGTACAATGTACAACTTCCATCAACAAGACACAAAGAATTTAAATCTCAAAGTGAAACTGTCCTACCTTCCCAGTAGGAGCAGAAGCTACAAACTAGTACTGATTTGATTGACCTGTGGGGAGGGACTAAATAATCTAGGAAACATCCTAAATTAGGCTTACAGAGAAGGTCAGTGTGCAATAACGGGATCATGTTAGGAACAAGACAAATGTTTTGGTTAAGCAGCCTTGTTCTCAGAATTAATTTAAAGAACCTCCAGCAAAACAGCAGTTTCTCAAAACGTTTTCTCTGAGTGGATGAGCCACCTATTTTTTGCTAGGGAACAGAGAATAAACTCTGAAGGATGTAGAGAACATAATTTAAAATACAATAAAAATTATCACAGTCTTTTCACATAAGCAAGTGCTGAGGGCCACAGAGAAAACTCTTTACACTGAGTGAAGTGGACTTTATTTTAGAAATACTTTGAGAATTTTTTTCATATCTTTGACAAAAAAATATTGACGAAGATTCCGTTTGTTAGCCAGGCATTAATTCCCCAACTCAACAGAGTAATCAGGCCTGGCAAAGGCCCATTTTGCCCTTGGAAAGCAGAAGTTTTTGACTTTTAAACAGTTAAAATGTCGTGAAGATACAACCACTGATAACTGTTTGAAAATGTAGCACACACAGCAACGGTTAGAAAAGTAATGTTTTTCCACCTGCTTTGAAATACAACAGAAGAACAAATGACGGAAGTATCAGAATTTCTGTGTGCAAATACATCAAAGTAGTCTATTCTTTTCTAGAAGTCTGAACTACTTTTCTGCCAAGGAATTCAGGCTTTAAGGTTCCCAGCTCTAATGCAGGAGCCTGCAAATCTTGAGAGGACAGCACACAGACCCAGCTTCCCACGTGCGGATCACAGTGGCTGTAAACTCTAGATTTTCAATCCCAAAGATAGTCCTTCCTCCAGGCTGCTGAGGAGTCACATGAGTGAGTCAGCAGGAAGGCTTCATGGCTGACAGCATTCCACTTTAACCCTCTCACCACTGCAAGATTCACAGTGTTAAGCTTATGCTTTACTGATTTTATCTGAATTTAATTCAGATAATCTAAACTCTGGGAGCATCTACAAACCACAGATTTCTTGTTAACTTCTGTGACAACTCCAGGCATAAACCACAGTTGTATTTAGTTGCAGCCACACAAAAAGGACTTAAAAGTCATGTGATAAAAAAAGAACCTTTCTTCATTCAGGATACTGAAAATTCACTTTTAATCATAGTTTGAATTTCTTCATTATATATGTGATTATTTATACCCAACATATTGAAATGAAAAATCAGCTTGTTAAAATTCAAACCTTAACAATGCAAAAACACTTTAAAAAAAAAAATCTTAATCTACAATTTACTACGAACCACAGTAACAAAAAAACTGCAACTTGAAGGAAAACTTTTACTTTAGGCTTCATTTTATTACAATGTATATACAGGAAAATACCACTATATTTAAATGATATATTCATCCAAGTCACAGAGATATCCCAAGTCTTACCTGCATAGCACTCTTGCCCATTTTAACCACCTCAAACAGCATCATGTTTTCCACACCATTCTGTTGGTGATGTCCATTCATCCGATTTGGACCACCAGGCTTCCCTCCTCCGTTTCCACTTTTCCCCTTCTCTGCTGGTCCCTTTTTTCCTTTCTTACAGGTCTGCAATTACACACACACACAAGAACTTTTAATTGTGTATTATGTAGTAATTAAAAAAATCCAAATTATTATTCATACCATGACAAGAAAACAAAAGGCCTTCTATTTTCAGGAACCAGATTTAAAATCCAAAGATGACAATAACAGCTGACCCTAACTGATGCAAAGACCAACAAGAATTCTACAGGTTCCATTTCCTCTTTCCCTCATTTAAAATCTTCTAGCAACTAAAAATGTGATTAGTGATAGCATATGACACAAAGGTGTTTCTCGTATTTAAATTGTGAAACAGATGATACAGATTTTATTTAAAACAGCTATGGCAATTCCCTTCACGCACGTCACAAAGTCTCCTCTGCAATTCATTAACCTTTTGTTTTTTAATTTGAGCACATGTTGGCAAGTGGGGGTGAGGAAGAGCAGACAGGTGTCTTTGTATTTGATTCCCAAAATCATGTACGACTTACAGAAAGAAGAGAAAAAAATTTTAAACAGAAATTAAATGACTGTTGTATAAAGCTATTTATGACTATCTCTTACTAGCTGGCACTCTGTCCTAGTACAGAGCTGTGGCTGCGTGTGGGCAGCACCATGCCAGTGAGAGGTCAGAAGCCACCTGGGCAGGGGGTGGCAGGGACATTTGTCCGATGAGGGGACAGAAGGGCTATTAACTGGGTTTAGACCTCTCCACTCAGGTAGTGTAACCTCTTGTATGTGACCGATAAAAAAACCCTTTTAATTGAATTATTGGTTTCTGTTTACTTTTCAAATTGAAGAGACAGAATTAATGACACCAACCAAAAGAGACTGTATTAGCACCAAATTTAAGTCTAGGATGGAACACATGCAGAGAGGCTAATCATATCACAGCTAATCTTCTTCTCCCCCACCTCCCTTATGCCTTTATAGCGCTAAGGAAATACCATGCAAATACGCAAGATGAAGCATTTCAATGCAAATACAAACATGAACTCTCTTCACACAATACTCGCATTTCAGGAAATATTTCTAGCTCATTCAGCTTCAAAGCAAACGCTGAACTCTTCAATTCCTAACAGTAAAGTATCCCTACAAACCAAACATACTTTTCCTTTGCCTTGTTTTTGGTTTTTTCCTTCAATATCCTCAAAGTCTGTATCGGAAGAGAAGTGTGTTTCAGACTCCCTGCAAGGATAGAAAGACAAACCATTTACACATTTCATCAGAAACATTCTTAAATATACTACACAAAGTCACATTATGCTCTCAGTCCAGTTACTCAACTCTAAGAGTGAAACTGCCACCTTCTTCTGTTCCAGTCTACTGTGGAGGAACACACCAGAGCACGTCCTCACACTCACACCCTACCCTGACTCCTCCAAACAGTTCACCCATAAAGAAAGCCATACAGTAAGGTTAAAGGATGTGAAGGTGCATCAAAAATAGCAACAGGTTTGGAACCTTGCTTTTGGCACATGATAAACATTACATCATCTCAAAAAGCAAAGAGCACTAGACATATCTGCCACAAATACTTAAACAAAAACGAGAGAGGGGAAAAACCCAACAGCAAAAAAAGAAACCAACACCTTCCCTCAGAACCAAAGTGTCTCAACAGATCTCTTCATGCTATTAGAAAATAAGTAGTTTAGAGGTACGTACTTATGTTGAAAGGTATAGAAAAAAAGTTAAGTAAGATTTCTCCATCAAAACGATAACCTGTAGTTCTGCTTAGGCTTACTGATTGGGGGGTGGGGTGTGTGTAAAATCACATGAATTATTAATAAAGAATGCTTAACTTATATATTCTCTATTTCTACACGTCCTGCAGAATACCACTTAAATGATGCTACTAGATCTTGTTTTAACACATACATGCAGCATGCATGCAATCACGAACTTCTGATACACACTTCCTGAGTCAATTAATGACACAATCAGAAAGATGAGCAGGGGGGCGTAAGAGACCTATTCCTATGTATTAATTTATAACATTCTAAAACAACACAGAAACTTAAGGTCTCTAACTATTTCAAATGTCCGAAAGGAGCTTTCTGCTTTTTAACGTGTGTTTTGTGGTTTCTGTTTCTGCTGATTATGTACTCTGATACGGACTGGAAAAGTCTCCAACCTTGGGGGAGGGAAGGAAAGAAAGAAGAAGGAAAGGAGGAGAAAAAGAGGGAAATATTTATTCTTTGTAACTTCCTAAATGTTCTTATTTTCACAGGAAAGAATAGAACACAAATTCCAAACATTTCACTAACAATGAATTGTACCACCAGAGTAAAAACAAACAAACAATCATTACAGACAGCTGTAAAAATAGTATTTCATATTAAATCATCTTATAATTTACATTTATTTCTCATTAAAAGGAAAAACAACCCACACAAACGACCTCAATGATACAAAACCAGATATTTGTATCTTTTTAGACTTTATACCAATTTAATCCATTTCAACACTCTGTTGAAATGCATTCATGCCAGTTTCTTGACAATTACAAGGTGAGGAACTGGATTCTTTTGGTCTGCTTAAAACAACTACTTTACTTCACGTTATCTATACCCTAAATTCAAACGTCTGCTTCTTAAAAATTGTAGGAATACCAGCAAGCTAATAAAGTGATGTCAAAAACATCAAGGAACTGATGCCTGAGGGAAGCGAAGACTTTGGCTTTAACCAAAGCATTTGTCATTAGGTGTTTTAAATATTAGGCAACCTGCCCCAGTTATTAAGGGCAAATACCTCAACTACTTCCTCTCTCTATATATAAAGAGGCTTTAATGAAGGAAACTTTTTTTGGTATTCCTAATCAAAAACTTTCTTAATCAAATATTTCATTTTGAAAGGCAAAAACCCAAGAGGTACACCATGAACAAAAAAGTGTCTGTTAGCATGGCTTCCTACTCACAAAGTTTAAAAATTGATTTAAAATAATTAAGCAGTTGTAAAATACTTATTTCAATTACTGCTGAATACTCAAGAAGGAATTGAGAAAATGCTACAGCACCTCAGTAGGAAAAAATCTAGAACCCTATTCCTGCATTTTGCTTCCTTCTTTCCGAGAGAAAACCAATCAGATGTATTAGCACTAAAAAGAGCCAGTACATTTAAAAATGAAACTTAAAATTCTTAAAACACTTACTGAAGGAGAGTAAAATCAGTTGGTATTTCTGGAGCTGCTATCATTTCTTTATCATCTTCTGGAACACCACTGTATTAGAAAGATATCCAAAAAGCAGTCTGAAGTACAAGCTTACTTTTCTTTCTTCCTTTGTAGTGGACAACTTCTATAATAAAATAAATAAACATAAATACAATGAAAGGTTTTCCGCATCTGAACGGGTAAAAAAAGTTGGAAACACAGAAAATTTAGACCACACCACCCTCTGTTTCCAACCAAGCTTTTTCCTGTTTAGGGATTTCATATTTTTGACTCCTCCCATGATCTTACTACAAAGTACCCCCACAAATCTTAAAAGCATTACAGTAAAATATAATACAAAAACATTTGGCAAAAAATATTTTCTGCATAGGATGACCAAACCAGAATGGTTTTCTTTAACACCTTGCAAATAATAGCTTTTATTTCTAAATCTATACTAGATTTAAGTTTGAACTGTAACAGCATGCACTGCAGAACCCAGACTTACCAACACTAGGATATTTCTGGTTAACCAAACTAAAGCCAGATTTGATGTTAAATATAAAAGCACAACATGTGTACATTTAAGGACATTATGCATACCAACTTTGTATCTCCAATTTGTAAAATTCCATCATATTTTCCACAAAGATAAAGTTCTTATAACAAGTTCTTATAACCTAGCCAGCAGTTTCACACCTCCCTGTCTTCCAGAGTTGAAAAACCAGGCTTACAACAATTTTAACATTTAAAGCATCTGACAAGACTCTAAGAATATCAAGGAAGATAATACTATCCACATATTAAGAAAAACATCAGAAACAACACAGCATTTTATCAAGAAAATGTACGATTGTGAAATACTTGCTTTACAACTTAAAGATAATATTGCCACCTATTAATAAATGTTGTTATTTATCTAATTTTCCCACATTGGGGGGGGGAAAGGGAGGGAAGAACCTGCATACTTCAAATGTGAGATTTAACCATGCAGGCTAAAGTTTTCTATGTCAATTGTCTGCCTCAGTTAAATTAAGAAAGCACAATGTTCAGGTATCTTAAACATACAACAGCAAGGAGAAAAACCTCCAGAGTCTAAGTCTGCTGACTCTTCAGCTTGCTGGAGTGATTAGGTATTTGAGGGAGAGATTTAATTTTGGCATGCTAAGCACATGTTGCTTAACGTCTGGTAGCTATGCTTCAGAGACTGCCTTTCAGTCGAGCATGTAGATAGAGGCCGTACTTTTTTTTTTCCTGCAGGTGCTTATTCTGAATGCTAGGGGCCACTGTAGCTTCCAGAATTTAAAGAGCTGAGAGAAACCATAAACCCTGAACTTATTATGTTCTCTTTCTTCACATTTCACAGTTACATAAAAGCAGAGAACCAGAGCGGAAAGAAATAGTGGCACAATGAGAGGAGGTTCGAGATAGGCTGGCGAATCTCAAGACAGTCTAAAACTACTAAAGCATGTTCCATCCAGAACGGGGTAGAAAATAAAAGGCTTCAAAGACATTGCTGCTGCAGAATGGCAGCAACCTTTGTCACCCCATTCCTCCCTTCTCCAAAACCTCACGGGCACACGAGCGCTGCACTTCATCCCCTCCTGCTCCATTTATACACTCTCTTTAGCAAACAATCTGTCCCAAACAGGGTGATATCCCCTCCCTGGTCATTTCTCTTTGTAGGCTCTGCCATTCAGTATCACCTGATTTATTTCCCCAATAAAATGGGCAAAATATACCTCAAGAATTTTTTATCCCTGGATTATCAAGTCGAACTGGTTCAACAGCAGGCACCCACAGCCAATGCTTGGGAAACGCAAGACTGCGTAGCCATGAGCAAGGGAGGGAACAGTAAAACTCCCTCATTTGGTGGCAAGGGGCTATTATCCATCCAGGCTGGTTGTAAAACTATATGCTTAGTTGGTGACGTATTAAAATTATCTATAGTGGTTGTAAAAGTATATGCTTAGTTGGTGACATATCAAAATGCTCTGTACTTTGGACTGGATTTATTATTTTAATTTTTTTTTTTTAATATTTGCTCTGAATCCTGTCAGCAAGTTGAACTTGGAAAAATACCACAGCACACTTGGTCATCAGGCTGGCGCCTGCTCAGAGGTGCACCGGAGTAAAAATGGGGGGGGGGAGTGTAGAAACAGAAAAAGAAAGAAAAAAAAGACAAAAAGAAAGAGATCCAGCCACACAAATCCTTTTTGGGGCATGCTTGTGATTTAGTCCCAGTGATGCAAACTTCAAAAAACACACTGCTCAGTTTCGAGTTCAACCTGTCTATCAACATGTCGCTATTTGACTTTTCCCAGTTTACATTTTTCAATGTTGAGAAGCAACACATCTACTGAAGTGACAATCAGGATGCTTACATGCTGATTTTGTATATGGCTCATTAATATTCCCCATTTATGATACTAAAATTTCCTATTCCATTAAATTTGAAAGTACTGAGAAACAAAGCAAGTTAAACACTTGTTCACAGAATTAACAAAGTTTTTCTTCCCTTTATGAGCAGTAAATCTACTGTCCTATCAAATTTTGCAAAAAAGCCTCCATAAAGTTTCTTAAAAATCACAGAAATATTTTAAGAAGAAAAAAAAAAGTAAAAAACCTATAAAAAATGATGGGTTAATGGTTAAAGTATATACTCTCGACATCAAGAAAGTCAAATAAATCACTGGTCAGAACTAGCTGGCTGCAGTTTATACCAACTTGAACTTCTTGTAAGAACCTTTCCTCTTAGTACAAACAACAAAACATGAAAGAAAACACAGCATTGTTTGGTCAGAATCACCTCATCAAATGGGAAAGAAATATCAAGTTCTTGCTAGATACTGAAGCATTAAGCTACTAAGATTTACATTTCAAGAATTGTTTATCTTGAAGGAAAAAGAAATTTGGCCCTTCTGAGTGCAACTGTACACTGGTATGATGGAAAACAGTAGCAACAGATGAACGCCTTGCAAGAATCTATGAGGCAAGACTGCAAGGGATCTCCAGTGTCAAGCTCAAACTCCAACAACAATCAAAAAACCCCTTACATTTGCCCCAGTAAATGATACTTTTAAAAGGTTTACACACATCCAGAATATGACACAGACTTTTGATTCTTAACCAGCAGCAGCCCAACAGAAGCTGCCCAAGGAAGAACACATCTGCTTTGTTCTTATTAGCGATGTTTTCCCTGATTCCCTTCCCGGTATCCAGAAATAACTTGAGGTTTTTTCAGCTAGAGAGGCTGTCCCTGTATTCTATAAACCCTCATCAATATTTTTTACATTAATATTTCCAATTACTTTTTGAACTCAATATTCAATGATGCAGCAATGGCATTCCACACAAGACACAGCCGAACTCCACACTACAAAGAGGCATGTTCTTTGCTTTGAATTTATCACTCTCCAATTTTATTTGATGTTCTCTTGTTTTGGTATGGGGAAAAAAAACTGGCATTGGTCATTCCCCATTACCCTTTATCTTAGTAAAAGCATGTTGGAAATTTGATACTGCCAGCCATATCTTCTTCACCCACGTACTTGATGATTCATTCAAAGCACCCGGCTTGGGAAGTCAATGTCAAAGGAAAACAGTCCACATAAGCATCCTATCACAACTTTTAAAATATACCAAGTTCATCACAGTACAGTCTGGAAAGAGGAAAGTGAGAATCTTGCACATGCCATTCCAAATAGCGAAGTCTATGTTATCTATTAAATGTGCTCCAATAAGCAGATTATTTTAATAAGTTAAATCTAAACTGAGGCGCAGCATAAAAAGCAGCTCTTCTTCAGTTTTGTGTGCTCACAGAATTTCAACTTCAAATTTTCCCAACCAGATACTGAAATCTCTCAAGTCTCTGAGAAAACTTTCCACAGTCCCTCAACTTTGTGAAATCATAATTAAATTATTAAGCATAAAAAGAAAATGTATCCTGCTGAAAGATCACAAGGTGGAGCTCTAGCCTAAAGCTAACCAAAGAAACTCCAAAAGACAGGTCATCCAGAGGTTGACCTAGTTATTTCTGTGCAATAAACTTTATAACAGATTGCTAAAGCTACAATAATATTGTAGCATATTTCCTTTAGATTTATATTAGATAAAGAGAACAGAAGATTCCTGCACCTTTTTTGAAATAAATGCATATATGTTTGATTGAATGACCTTCCAAAGACAGAAATGCAGCTGCTGTAGTATGACTAGTCTCAGCATTTAGTTTTCAAAAGCAAGCAGAAGAATTTCAAAATATATTTTAATAGCAGGAATAATGTATCCCTTCATTGTACCTTGCCATTTAAAATTCTGCTAACAAAACATTAATGAACTGAAACACCACTGGAACAACAGAAGTAGGTCCAGGAATGCTAATCATACATAATGTTGCCAACTCTAAATGTAAGAGGAGTTTCTATTTAAAATAATTGGACTGATAAAAGCATGAAACACTATGAAGAAATTAAACGTATCTTCACTGAAAAACAGATTTAAATTTTTTAAACATTATTTTTCCCTAAAGCATGAATAATTAATTTAGGTATGGTCGTGATTAACTCAAATATACTGTCCAAATGCTAAGAACTAGCCAAAGTTGACGAAATTCACCAGCACAATTCATACAATATGCAACTGGCAGCTGCTAAGTGCTACCTGTCTTTTCACAATTTCTATTACATGCAAAAATTGGCTAAACAAACATCAATATAATTCAGTGAGCAACCTTTGTTAAAAGAATACGTGCACAGAAAATATAAAGAATCACAAGATCTGTCCTGGAAGCTTGTGTTTCATACACTTGCATAAATGCAGTAATTAGAGTATTACTTAGCAAGCTCAGAGCAAGGTCTTTCAGGTAGATGGGGTTTGGGTTGGGGTGGGTTCCCTTCACATGCCATTTGCTGTTGCTTGGCATCTATTATCTACAAGTCTTATAAGGCAAATCAGTAAAGTAGTCATCATTTTTCCGGGAAGGCAGAGATGCAAAGTTTAAAAACAGTTATGTTTTTAAGATTTTGGACATGATTTGGAAAGACAAAGATTTTAGAAATGCAGGATGGCTGTTTAGAGAGGTATTGATTTTTCCCTGTTGTTCAGTTAATCACCTGTAAAATCAAGGGCCTCACTTTATTAATTCAGAAAAGTAGAACTTCTAAAATTGTGATGCTGAGGTGTGTGGCTAAAGTTCATCCCTGAATTATTTATTTACCCATGAATGAGAGATGCTGATGCTTCAGAACCAATTATGCAGCAGCAACAGTTAAAATGCTAGTCAGATAAAATTTAAATAAAAGATCAGAAATATGGCCAGTATTTTCCCTTAAGAGAAAGCTGTTATCCACTACATTATGGCCCTCACTCCTTTTCTAAGAGACTAGAATATGTCTAAACTTTTTGTTTTATGAAATAAGGTTTGGTTGTTTGGGGTTTTCTTCCCCCCAAGTAAATGTGCTTCTTCACATTACTTTTGCATTCATCTTCATAAATGGATTTTTAAGTGAGATTTTGAGCAACTGCATGACATTCCCTATAGGCCTGAAAGAGCCTGTTATTTCTACCTGTGCTATTTCTACTAATACTACACAACCTCATTTCAGCTACCAAGAAGCTTTAAAGGAATTCTGTAACCTGAGTGAAATACAGAAAACATACTTCAAGTAGCCTTCTGTATTGTAACAACTGTACTTTAACATGATTTCCTTATAACCGTATCAGCAGTTTTGATCGCATTACAATAGCATAATTAAGACTAAATTGAACAATAATGCAATTAATACCTTTAGATGTGTGGTTATTTTTGTGCTGTTTGCTTAACAAATGAGTCTTGTAATTCCTTTACAAGAAGACCTGAACTAGACCTCATCAATCTACATTCTTCCATGCTTACCAACAGAGACATGGTCTCTATACACAGTAACAGTCCATGGTTCTAAAGCCACTGAACGGTTAACACTTGAACAACTAGCCCAAATGACCTAATTTATATCAGTCTTATCTTTTCAGTCTCTTTCTTCACAATTTATTTTCTTTTATGCTTCCAGCTCTTACACCCCCCTCCACAGCACTTCTGTCAAGGCATCTCTCTTTCTATTCAGCTTTCAGAAAATGAAAAAGCACCGTTACAGTGGCTGTCGATATTATGCCATCACGCTACCATTTTTATTCCCTGGCCTGCTCTTTATTCAATTTTCATAATTATTTGCTCTTTAGTTCATGCAACAAGTCTGCTGATTAAGTGGGAAAGAGCCATCTCAGAACATGCTTTTCTGAAACTGTGGGCTGCTGCTGAAAGCAGTGTCTTCCTTCCCACTCTCCAAACACAGGGGGAAGTTTCTGCTCCCTTCTAGCACTCAAATGAACCAGCAGCAAACAAATATGAAAACAAACCCATTTCCTCCTCCCATGATTAGCTCCCCATTGGATCAGTCAACTGAATCAACTCCTCCTGCAGACACCCAAGTCAGTAGGTACAGTACCCTAGGTACCTACTGTACCTAGGCAGCTGAACTCTTTACAACAAAACCAACCACAAGCTGTGCCAGTGCATCACCAGCAGGACCAGATATATCCAAGAGAAGTGGCCAACTGGAGTCCTCACATAGCTACTGGTAATATTCCTCACCTTCCCTTGGAAAGGGCCACAGCCAACAGCCTGCTGTTCTATGGCTCCGGTGGGGCCAAGATCTTCCACTGGGCTCCCAACTCTTGCACATGGCCCCTCGCCGAAGGGACAGGCGGCCCTGCAGGAACACACCCAACCTGTGACCCACAGCTCGACGGGAGACAGCATCTTCTACCTGGAAATTCATCAGGCACCTGCCCAGTCTTAGCTGTGATCTTCTCAAAGCATTCTCCTTACTCCTGTTTCACACGCGTTTCCTACATTTTCATTACAGAGCAGACTGGGCATATATCTGTGTAACCTTTTGCTTCGCACCAGCCTTCAGGCGAGAAGCCCTGATGGTCACCACCAGAGCCCAAGAAGGAAACAGCCAAGCCCATGGAAAAAACATAGGTCCCCAGAGGTAACACACACATCAGTAAACAGAAAGCAAAATTTGTTTTCACAGTTTAATAAAAAGCTTAAACGCTCTTTATTTGGGGAGGAGGGAGATTTAAAAAGTCAGTCTAAAACCTAAAAAGAAGTTTAGACTTTACAGCAAGTTTACAGACTTGAAAGACCTCTGTTTACAGACCTCTGTATCATCCTAATAACTGCCAACCACAACTTCACTATCAAAGTCCCCCTCTCATTAAAAGTGTTTTTGAACCTCTGCTATTTTTATTAAATAAATATGTAGAATAATTATTATGGAAGGAAAAGAGCTTGCTACAGTGCTTCACAGTCAAAGGATTACTCATTAAAGTACCGTTAATAACATCAATATCTTTAATGCAGTAAGTTAAATACTATTTTGAAATACAAACATACTGTTATGGTTTGAATCGTATGAAGTTTTTATATTGATATTTATTAACTTACACTGTCAAGTAAAAAGGTGTAAACCAGTTGATATAAACGTTACAAAATGCTGAAAAATTAATCAACTGTATAATAAATGCAACTACAACCCTTATTAAAGAAAAAATATCAATATTACTCTTTAATGATTCTGCCCAACAGTATTCCTGAGTTTTCCTAAAACACACCTTAAATTCCCATATATCTTTACAATGCTTTCATTTTAGTTGTCTGTTTAAAAAAGGTAAAGGTAAGATAACAAAAGTAGAAGTTACACCTCATTGTGTCTGTCACATCTTTCCGTGCCAAGAAAGAGATGGCTTCCAGATGTTGCAGTCTGACTGCGTGGAAAATGAGGCTCTTAGGAAGAATAAAAGCCAAGTCGGATGACAACCAAGATTTAAAAAAAAAAAAAAAAAACACCACACAAAAAACCCTACATATGCATACTTAAACAAGCCAAAAGAGGAGTACTAGTTCATTTCTGATACAAGGAAAGCACACCTCCCAGCTGCCTAAATGCCCTAGATTTCCAAACTAAAGTACAGAATAGATCAATGTGCCCCTTTGCACACTGACTTTTCACAACTTTGCATATCCCCTCAATATTTTGGCTCTTGTAAAAGCAAGGGATGAAGGTGTACACACACTGACCACAGCAAGCAGGTAACCAGCTACACACTAAAAGGCTAGAACAGCATTAGTATTGTTCAAATGTGCAGCCAACAGCGATGAATTGCTTCAATACACGCAGCAGAGGCAGGGTTTTCTAACCAACAAGGTATCCCATCTGGAAAGTTCTATTTTTCTCCCACTGATCAATGTGAGCCTGCAAGTTGCCTCGCTTTATAAGAGCCTCAGCTTCCCCTCCTACCATATAGATTTTCCCCTTTGAAAAGTCCAGGTCACCAGGGTTTTGTGTCCAAAACTTTACTTGGGCATTTCTAAGAACAACTGCATTTGATTATAAATTCTGGAGGGGGCACTACACAGTACATACTGCAATAGCATCAGCTGCTACTGTAAGATACGGTCAGTATTAGGTGACTGAAATAAGGGAAAACCCCATAAAATAGAATTGCTGAAGAGTGCAAAGTTCAATCTCTCAAGCACTTCTCCCAAGTTCAGCTCCTATCAGCCCAGGTCATGGTGCACCCAGGACAGTCCTTTGAAGAGCCACTGTACTGGCCTGCACTGTGATTCCAAGCCTTCTAAGATAAGAAAGGAAAAGGAGAACCTGCTTGGTTCTATGTTTTGTCAGCTGAGATCCACCAGAGTTTATTAGCTGAAGCTTCACACCACATAAAAATGGTTGAACTGCTTCCAGACTGTAACTAAAGAGACTAAGTCCAGCACAGAAACAAATAGAAAAGAATATAAGCACAAGTCAAACTGCATTAGTCTTAATCTTTAACATAAAAAATGGGGGGTGAGAGAGTGTTGATGGGTAAGAACACTTCATGCCCCATTCCATCTTGCTTTCTTCCCCTGCACCGGACTAGCTTTTTTTTTTTTTTTCCCTAACAGGCCTGGACTACAGAAATGGCATCACGTTCCAGATTCCCTATGGGCCACCTGCAGGAACGTGGCTGCTCTGCACCCCAACACCGGGTGGGGTGCTCTCCCATCACCGAGGCCAGCGGCTGGCTCTCTCATTACCTGTCTCACAACAGCAGGATAAAACTATTTATAGTGAAGCTCCAAAAAAATGCCATTACCTAGGTGTTTGAGTAAACAATCAAGAGCAGTCACCCGTTCCTCCCTGGCTCAAACGAAAAACTGTGCCATCAGAAAGGAAAAGGAATATTTAAGAAGAAAGGAATATGTATTGTGCCACATCCAAACCAAGCAGTATGACAGCTAAAACCTAAGCCTTACATAAGTGGATTATGGCACTTCCAACAACCAATCTAAATAATCACCCTTACAAAATAAAATTCAAGTAACTACTCATGTATGCAAAAGTTGGCTTTACCTCTAGAACAGAAGAAATAAAGATAAAAACCTTGTTATCTTTCATTAAAAAGTTATCTCTGCACTTCTGCCAACCTCAAAACATCTGTGCTCCATGCACGCTCAGTCATAACTTAAAGATTTTTTAATACCCAACATTTTGTTCTTGTTCTCCCTCATAACATTTGGGCTAAAATCCCAATTGGTTTGTTCAGAGATTTGCAGCACTGAATACTAATTTTATATGAAACAGCAGTTGTGATGTGCATGGCTTTCCCCCACACAATTTAGAGAACTGAACATATCCACAACGCAGAATGCTAATAAACTATTAATGAATTAATTACCAGACAAAAAAAAATACATATTATCATCACAAAGTCTCAAAAACACTCAACTCTTTTTCTTAATTCACCCTGAAACATAGCCTTCTTAAAAGAATTTTGTGGGAGAGATGGCTGGTGCTGAAGTGTCATGGATGGAGCCCTAGAGTTAGCTATTTTAATTCATTAACCATCCGTATGAAACCAGCATGGCCACCTGTATAGGTCATACGAACATTACAGAAATATTGGCATTATTCAAATAGATAAGTTCTTTCAACTCTGTAATTGCTTACTTGTGGCAGGTAATAAATGAGGCCAACTGAGAGAGCTGTAACATACTATGCCTGTTTTATGAAAGCTAATATTAAGAAGAAAAAAAAAAAATCAAAATCAGTTTTTTTAGAGACCAAACTCATTTTACCAAGTAAGCTGAAAAATACTGAGAAACTCTTGATGTGTATAAAATATTGTGAAGCAAAGGTTAGTGAAACTTGTCCTTTTGAAATTATATTCCTTTGTAAGTCTCTCAATGATTGTGCATTAGGCACTGTAGAGATACAGGAGCATCCTTTCCACACAGATCTAAACCACCAAATGTACAGCTTGTTACAGCAACGAAAATTAAACCTTAGATTTCTTCATTTAATATAAAAAGAAAAAAAAAATCCAAAAGCTATACCGTTACTTATTTGTTCTTGAATAAATTCATCATGTAAACAAAGCTAGTAGCTCCCCTCCTCCTTCAAAAGGGAGCTACAGCCTACAGCTAAATTTTTATTTTGTTGAAAATTTACTGGTTGCATTATGCAAGTATCATAATTTGTAATAAATATTTTACTTGAGCAATGTTCAACACAAAGTAAATCCTTTTAAAACTACAGCTATAACACTTATTAGCTCAATAACACAGTAGAAGCTGTTGAGATAAGGTAGTTACTTTCATCCTCTTTTTCCTGTATTTTCTTTTGAAAAGAAAAAAAAAAAAAGAAAGAAAAAACCCCTGAACAGTAGTGCCAGATGTCTCTTAAACAAGCTACATGTGCTATGATTCCTCCCCCTTCCCCCACTCCAAGAAAGCATTCTGGACCAGGGTGTACCCTATAGCATCCGTTAGCTGAATTCAGAGAAGTGCCCCATACTCTCGGAATCGCATGAAACTCCCAGCAGATTTCTAGGAGTCCGAGGTACCGGTTGCTTACTAATACCCTCATACCCAGCAGATAAAACGAGTCTCACATGGTAAACGTTGGGCTTTTTTTCTTTTTCTTCCTTAGAGCCGAGTCAAAAATGCAATCTTCAGCATAAGCAAAGAATTCAAGCTACTGTTTTTACTGTTATCTTAAAGCACAAAAAGAACCTCCTTTAGTCATCATAAGTTTATTAGGTCCTTTAACACAAGGTATACCAGAGACCATTTTTCCGTGCTAAAAGTTAGTTGGTAAGAACGTATAAAACATAAAATAACATTTCATTGCAGCGTTGACTGTATTTACAGAAGCTATATTTTAGTTCATACACCATTTTAATACTTGTGATTTTGTGTGGCAAATTCAAATATATTTGCTGCTGAACAACCCTTTCCTAGGACCCTTCACAGGCTGCTATCTGGGGGGAATCTAACTACATCAAATATTATCATTCCATCAAAAGAAAAATTAAAAAAAAAAAAAGCCCAAAACATCACCCCCCAAAAAAGCCCTGAAACCAACAGAAGAGAACAAGTTTTCACATTTCATATGCTCTGGTTTACAGTCAGATCTGTTAACGACAGCTCACCCTCATTAACAATTAAAGCTAATATTCTGAACTGCAAATAGGGAGGACTTAGGAGCTGACAAATCCCATTTTGCTGACTTTCCTTACATGAATGGGATGGACAACTCCACTGCCACAGCGGAAGTCACCAGAGGACAACTATCATAACCTATAGTTTTCCAACAATCGCATGGAAAAATGCTTCAGACACCCACTATCGTTTCAGCTTTCAAGTTACTATCTGAACTGCATCATCTTCTTGTGGTTTTCAGCTGATGATCATATTTGACTTATCAGTTTGAAGTTACCTCTAATTATTAAAACAAGACTTGCTAGATTGCAAGTGCTGGATCTGTCACCACATCTTCCCCAACAATTGTTGTGGTTTCATAATTAACTACATTTCTACTCTGAGCACAGCTTTCTCTTCCACTGTATTGTACCAAATATATCTCCCCCTTCTCCTCCTGACTATTTTGGTCATGATCTGTTACATAGGTGGGAAAACATACGTTATGAATGAATCAGTTGATCTGAAAAAGTAATTATAATAATCCTACTGAAACACACTTACAAGATCTACCTTGGAAGACTCAAAGGTAAATAATTAAAAGGGATACATCTTTCCAAGATTTTTTTCTTTCCCCTGTTCCAGCTTCATTGACTGCTGCTCTCTTATTTGCTTCATATCATGAAAAGTTTATATATAAAGAAAGCATATTGTGTGGAGTATGTCTCCTATCCCCTCCAAAACAGGCACGGCAGGGTAATTAATATGTATAACTGATCCTGCGCCATTTCATAAACTTGAAAGGTGAGACTACTATTCCGTTCAGAGGATGCTTTCTTGGCATTAGACTGCCTTGGTCTTGAAACAATATAAAACAAATTTTAGCAAAAGTTAAGGAAAGAGGTAATAACGTTCAATCTAATTGTGAGACAAGAACATTTTTATCTGAGTGTAAATTAGGTCTGGCGGTTGTTCAGCTTGACCTCCACTTACTATAATCTTGCCCTAGGGTATGAAAATCCTAGATCATTAAATGCTATGAATTTAGTCTTGCAAGCAACCTAAAATGAACCTACAACCAGAGCCACGGTTTTCAACTGCTGTTACAAGTTGAAGAGACAATAGCGGTAATAGATAACACCATGTCAAGTTGGGCTTTTTTTTGGTTGGTTGGAGTTTTTTCAAGAAATGCAACTACTATCTCTACACTTAGCATATTATTTTTAATTTCAGGGTGTTTCTGGAATTAAGGGGAAGTAATTGCCCTTAAAATTCAGAGCTACACCGTTATGTTTTTTTAAATATATGTATCGTTTAGTTCAAAGTTTGGAAAGTTTTTCTGAGAGAAGACGGGTTAATACAAAGCTGCCCACTTCTTTCAGTTATGAGAAACATTTTAAAATGCCAGCTTTCCTGCAATTCTCTAGACAGTCAACAGACATTTTCGGAACTGTTACCAATTCATTAATGCGAAACAGATGCCTGCCAAAAAAATTAATTACAGAACATAAATTTTATTACTATGTGAATTAACTTAAGACTTTATATGCTAAGCATAAAAACTACTCTAGAACCACAGAATCTGGTATAATACATAGCCCACAAAGAAAACAAGGCAGAAGAAAAACAACCCAGGAATATAAGGACTTCTTGCTGCTGATCATAGTCACATACTCTTGCTAGGCCACCACTCCTCTGCAAGTCTGAGCTGCAGGGAAGGAACAAAGGTAAGAACAGCAGAGAAGGACCCAGACAGCAACACAGAACCTTTAAAAAGGTCAGAGAAAACTGATGTTGGACCACAGAACAAGCAGTAATTAGCTACTTGTGCACTTAACTTGCATGGTAAGGGAAGGTCTAAGAACATAAAGCATTTGAAGGACTAAAGCACAAAAATGGCAAAGTCACAGGTGTTTCAACAGCAAAATAAAAACACTATCTGAGAAAGAACCAGAGATACCCCTCGATTTACAGAACTCCACACAGGTCTCCCAGGGAATTAGCTCCAATTAAGTTCCATGTGTTCCATAAAAATAATAAAGCATATTAAGTGTTAAAAATTGCATATCAAGTCTTAGCACTAAATTTACACAGAGTAAACACATACTACTAGTAACAAACTCTAAAGAAGCCTTTTCACCCTCACAGTACTGATACAGAGAAAGTACTCCATCAAAATTGTTGTTCACACAGCTTTCTCACAAATAAATGCATAAACCACCTAGGAAATAGGCAAATAATTCTGGCATTTTATGCTGACAACAAAAAAATCCAATCCACAAAGGACACCTTACTAGTTTAGGCCTAACAAAGCTGTCAGGTTTCTCTGTAGCACATACAAATATTAATCGCTTCTTCCCAAGCAAAATAATTGTATATCATGCTCCAATCACACCAAATAATGATGTTATTAACCGTATGATGATTACAGACTACAAGTAACATTCTACAGCAACAAAGGTTTACTCATTCTTCACATTACAGTATTTCTATATTTAATTTTGTGTTACAGCCCAAGAGAGTGCACACATTTTAGAACTGAAAACACAGTTAGTCCCCTCAAACCCCCCAGAAGAACACATTAGGGAGAAAACCAAAGTTTTTTTGACTCTGATAGGTAAAAATCTGTACAGTATAAATTGAGAATTTTAATGATGTCAACCTATCTTCACCTGACTTCCCCAAGAATCAATTTCCTTAACTTTAAATAGAAGGGAAAACACCATTTTGCAAAGAAAAATACAATTGTCCAGTGTTATTTCTAGAAGCAGATAACAAAAAATATTTTCACTTCCTCCAATAACCCCAAAGAAAGTGAAGTACCATCAAGCAATTCACTTTACATATGAGGTGACTCCTTGGAGCAACACAAACAGCAATTTCCAGCTCAAGAAATCTCCAAGTTTTTGCTGGATTGCGATATTTACAACCCTCAAGCACTAGCATAAAATAATGCCTTTAAATGGTTCCCTTTCACCAAAACAATATTCTTGTTCAAAATGGAAGCTAGTATTTGTCAAGGGAGAGAAGAAAAGGAGTGCCCCGGCTGCCTGTTTAAACCAAATCTCTCGCCAATTAACACATCAAGGCTCATGCACTATGATTCCCTATACTGAAATGAAGAGAACAAATTTAAGTTTTGATACCTACTATTCCCCAAATTTACATTAAAGTAACAGACTAAATAAATATTATTTATTTATTACTATTTATAAATAAATCAGTCTCATTTTATATGAGCAGCAATGGTTTAAAACATCTCCATCTCCAGCACAGCAACAGAATGTAATCAAAGTACGACAACACGGGTGTAAGCTGTAAGTAACAAACAAGAACAAGCAAATAAAAAAAGATTTGAACCACTGGGGTTGAAATACCATTTGATTTTCTCATGTATCACACAGCCTCTAATGTGCAACGTGACATGGTACTTGTTAACAGTTCTCATCTAGGCAATATGAAGGGCAAAACCCAAAAATTCTGGATGTGATTTTTCAGTTTTCTGGAGCACACAAGAGTAAAGGGGGGGAGACACAATATAAAGCACCCATCTTAAATACCTTTTTCAAGAGACTGATCACTAAAAAAGATGAAGTAACTTTTATGTTCCCTAGGAAGATGAAGAAAAATAATTTTATAGAAAAATTTATTTTGTAAAAATCTACCAACATTTCTGTCAGAAAGGCTAAAAACTAGACAGAACTTATAATGGAATGACGAGCACAGGAAAAAACCCACAGCACATTAAAGAAGTCAACAAAAACTAAACACACTAAAGAAAGATCTTTAATAATGAGCAGGATAGAAATCATAAATGAGAAGAAAAACACTATGTAGTGACCACAGTAAAATATTCAGTACTAATGGCTCATAATCATATTCTGTAAGCAGCAGGAGCAGAGGTGTGATGTTGCAAATGCAATAAATCCCCAAGGAAACAATGTGTCTTCAAGATGTTCTCTAGAAACTGCTTATGGTTGATTAAAGCAGCATCAATAACACATATCTAGCTATGCACAGGCAGGTAACAGTCACCCCACACTGCTAGTGAGAGAGGGGAAAAAAAAAAGAAATTGAAGACTGCATGACTTGTGTTAAACTTAGCAGTTAAAAGTCAACAAATCAAACCAGCAATATTGCAGTATTCTAGTCCCCTCAATCACATGAAAGAAGGATGCACATGCATTTTGTCGTGAGTAAATAGAACTTACTATTAAAAACATTTGTTCAGCCAATTAGCAAAGCTACTCTCTTTCAGAGGCAATACTGGTGTTTGAGCATTTTTAATATGGACATAAAATCACTCATGAAGAGCAGAATTTTAAGAAAGATTGAAAATACTACAATTTAATATATTGATTTCCAGTCGTTTCAACCAAACGTTTCACCAACTTTTATACATGAGAAAATTTTTGACACTAGATACGGGTTACCTGTTTTCCAATAAAACAGCTTGAAACCAGAAAGAATAATGAACACCCAAAGCCTAAAGAAAATCGCAGAGCTGGAATAAAAAGTATTCATCTTCCCAGCCATTTTACAGCAAACACTGTTTCTGCTACGACTGCTCTAGGGCTGCCTGTACTTTCTTATGCGGGGAGAAAGAAAAAGAACAATACATCGTAACAGATGATATGTAGTTCTCAGAACTTTCTTGAGTATTACCATACAGACAGCACTCTAACAATCTCTAACAATCAATCTATCCATTCCTGTAGCAGAGGCTCCCTACATCCTGTATGATCCCTTACTGATCAGAAGGAAAAAATGAGCTACACGTTTTTACTGCATTTTTTAAATCTCACTTTAACCTGTGACAATTGCTTGGAACTTCTGGAAGGCTTCCACAATTCTTTTCTAATGAACTAAAAATCCTACAAGCACATGGAACACGGGCAGTCAAAGTACAGATCTAGGTAGTAATTCATCAGCTGGTTTATCCATGGTTAGTAAGAAAACGCTCTGTCATGGTTCTAAAGCTACAAGCAAAATAATGTCCGGTGAAATCCATTTGCAGAATATATATACATTTACAAATATTGCCCTCTGCAAATATTTGTAAATACGAAACCATTATTTATTTTAAAAAGACAACCTTTTAGCTATATCAAGCTTATGTCTTTAAAACACACTATTAACCTAAGAGTTACCCTTCAGTTAAGGCAAGCTTTGTATTGTTCCCTGAAAAAGCCATGATGTTCTCAACCAACAGTGTAAGGCAAGAGAAATTACTTTTTTTACAATTTAAGCTGGCAAGTTGCTAAGAATACTGTGGAATCCAAAGCATTTTTCTAGAGGCTACCTACTTGAATGTCACATGCTTTAATCATGTGAAAAAAGCATTAGGAACACAGATACATACTATTTCCCCCTTACAGGCATGATTGGGCACTAGTGTAGTTTCCAGAGAAATGCCAGGACAAATGCCACTGACAAGAAATTAAGAGGATTTCTTAGAGGGATACAAGTTATAAAATAGACCTTTAAGCTAGGTATATTGTACACAGAAATGCAAACATTTAAATATGATTGGCCAAAGCATAAGGAACTGAATGATCATTCACTACGGTCAGCCTACCAAAGTGGTTTTGGCTACTCCAAAGAAACAACAGAAACATTGTAGCACATCCCACTTTTAAGCTTCCCTCGCTGAACATACATAAACCCAACAGCAACATCACTGATACATTGTTTTAAAATTCCTCTGCTAGCTTTGCCCGAGTACAGCAGCTCCAATGCTCACCTAACCCAAACCTAGCAAGAAACTGCACATCTAACCAAACAGTGAGTGACAGAAAATCCAGGGAAAACATTTTGTTCCTCCCTTTCCAGCCTTTTGCCGTAACTGGTACTAAGTGATCAAGTCTACTTCAAAATATGAATGGGTCCCTAAAAAGCAGGGTGTTCCCTAGGCTTTCACCAGCTTAGCAGGTTGTTGGGGTTTTTTTTAAAAAAAAGATCCTGATGGAGTTTCCTACGCCTTGTCAGCGGTATTTGTTAATGGCAGGCCATTACCTTATATCTCCCTTATTGACAACTCCCCTGTTCCTCCTTGCTACGCTGAAGACCGTTTACCTCGCAAAAAGAACTTGCAAACATCAATGCAAGATTTTTTTTTTTTTTTTAAATGCAATTAATAGGGCAGCACTACCATGTCTCTCAGAGAATTCCAAAAGACAGAGGAGTTAACAGCGTTAAAAGACAGATGCTACTCATAAATCTAAATATGTGGAGGCAGGAACAAGGGAGTAGGAAACAAATGAAAATCCATGGAAAAAAATTACTTCAGGAAGGTAACTGCTACCAAATTAGAATAAGAAGATTAATAATCAGCCATTATGAAATGGACAATATTATTTACCTATCATATAATTTAGTCTTTACAATGCAAAAGTAGTAGTACTGACTTTTTTGCAATATCTTGTGCCTTTAATTAGGCTCTCAATGAAGAGAAGTTTGGTATTCTAGTAATAATTCACAATTATTAGAAACATTAACAATAATATAAATTATTAATTTTATTTTGTACCCTGTAAAGCTATACAGGTAGATAACGCACACCAAGAGGCATACTCACTGATACTGTCATCATACACAGTCCACAAGGAACAACACTCAGGGACAGAATAACCCATCTAGTCCAAGTAACTGTATGGTATTTTGAGAATAAATGTCTTATTCCAAAATTAAGTCACCAGAGGAAGAGTCTAAGCCTGGGAAAATCTAATTTACAGGACAGTCAAGAACTGCAGCATGACACTTAAAATCACACCATCTTCCAGGTTTTTGCATAAACATCTGCCTTCTGTGCCACTAGGAGAGAAAATACACTGCGAGGGTCCTCTGCCAGCGATACCACAACTGTTAGGACTCGGACAAAGTAGCACCAGATCACCCAGTCATGAAAACTGTCACTCGACTGAGGCACACAACTACATTTCTGATAGTTGTGCACTAACACGTAATGCCAGATCTGTCCTGGACAGGAGATACGGTATCATAATCAAACCTGTTTGAGAATTATAGGTTGATTTTACAAACAGGCAGAGTAAGTTAGCACCTTCCTAACATGTAGCTGTGGCATTTTTTCATTCATTGACAACTTGGGAGTGCTGCCAGGCCTTTCCCACAAAGGATGGGCACCAAAATATAATTGTTTTGTAAATTCTAAAAACATTAACTAACTGAAGCAATACTAAAACCAGTATTGCAGGCAATGAAAGCCCTTACTTTATCAAACACAGGCTGAATCTAGTACTTTATTTAAAAGAATTAATATGGGGGGTGGGGGATGTGCATTTCCTTCAATGCTGATTTATCATTATACTATATCATTAAAATATTCTAAACAAGTATTTTCTTACCATTTTTGAAAATTTTGATTTTTGACAGTTTATATTTGTCTCACACTAAACAATTTATTGCTTTCTCAAGATTTGAGGATCTAGTAACAACTCTGATGAATTCTATTTTTCCTCATGTAACTTTTTTTGCAGGGCAATAAATTTTTATTGCATATCATAAAACTATATTAATTGTTCTGATTTGCTATATCACTTCTGAACGTGACCGCTGCCATACTTAAGCTTTTGTATTATGCCCCAAATAGCAGTACTGTTATAGAAATATGCAACTTACACAGTTTAACATGTCTACTTGCTTAATTCTGTCATCTACATGTTCCCTGAATAAACTGCAGACTCTTCCTCCATTTTATTTGGCATATAATCTATTCCCAGATCAGTGGTTTTGGAGAACCACTTAAATAGAATTAACAATATGGTAAAGTTTTAGCAGCCTGAGAACACAAATACCCCAAATTTCTAAGACAATAGACTATGTTCTACTATATTGTGATACACAAGACCCAATGTACAACCTGCAACACAATGACACGTGGAGTTGAAGGGTATAAGCCTTTTGAGAAGATACTGGCAAATACTAAAAATTCAGTATATATTTAAAACCATCATGCCCTCCAGCAGTTAAAGGTTTTACACTGTTATTATTGCACACTTATAATACAAAATTTTACACATAATTATAAAAATCCATTTTTAAAACTTAGGCACTTCCAGTAGTTGCACTTACCTCCCTATTTCACAATCTTTTGCCTTTTATATGCCTTCTCAAATTGTCATTCACCTTTAGAAAAGGAAGCTATTCAATGGTAACTACGTGGCCAAGTACTAGTAATTCCAATTTTTTTTCCAGTATTCTTTTCAATTATCAACTGAAAGCACATTTTATACCAATTTGAACAGACTGCATTAACTGTATCTATGCTCTTTTTTGCTAAATAATGAATGAAACTACAAACAATAACCCTAGTAGTTTGATAACACAATAAAATAGATGGGTTGCTACTGGCGAAAGCAGCAGTCCTGCTGCCCCCTTCTCCCTGCATTTACTTCTGGCCATATCTCACAGTCAAGGGCACTTGTCAGACCCTTTGTTGAGCAACAATCTATTAATTTCTTTTTCAATGAATTAGCTTACCAAGAGTTTAGTAAGTTGAGCTGGCTCGACAAAAGAGTCCTGCGGCTGGTGCAGGAAAACAGCTCTTTTCAAAATCAGTGAGACACTACAGCAGAATTGATCGACTGACAAATTATGTCCAAGGGAAAAAAAAAAAAAGAGATGTCCATACTGTTTTGGTAGGCTACAACTGCTTTAAAAGTTGCCATACACTGCTCCAAATCTGGCTTATCCTCTCTGTCTATAGCACTATGATGCATACTTAGTAGAGCACCCAAACACCAGTAGGAAGTGTTACCTAGCCAGCTATGAAACATGCTGCTTTTCCAATAATAAGAAAAATTCAAAACTCTGTTTCGTGGTGTCTGAATCAAGTCAAGAGTTGATCAACTTTGCCTAAACCCTATATAAAATGGCAATGAAAGCAGCAGTGATGTGACAGAAATTGAAAAAACATTACATCCCTGCTGAACAAAGAACGACTAGCTCATTTTAACAAGTACAGCCAAGAGTGGTCTCATTTAGGTTCTATAAGCCATTACTATTACAATGATTCTTCAGCATATCAGACATGATTAGCATCTGCCATTACTCTATATAAAGCCAGGACTAGCTTTATTCCATCACAGACAGCACTCTCCACCGAGTAGTTTAATACTGTAAGAGGATGTAATGAAAACTAGTTCTATTTCTAATGATTTTCTTCATTGATCTGTGTAGCTTCTAAAAACCATGCTATTATCAGAAAACAAAAAGAATTTTTTTGCTGTGTTCATACCCAAGTTGTTTTGACTAATATTTTGTCAGATACTAATCAAATAGAAATATTCATTTTTAACTAGGATCAGAAGAATTCTTAGAACAGTACTAGGCATGCGTATGGGATAATTTTTGTACACTACTTTTCTTAAAAAGCTAGCTCCATTTTAGACACTTAGTGAAGGTTAGAAGTCAGAGAGCCATTAAATTTCTAAAGCTACTGAAATTTACAACAAACAAAAAAATCTCACTAACTAAAACTCAACAGCAAATTAATACAGAACAACCACTTTAAAATTGGTGAACTGGTCAAAGACAAACCGTAACAGGAAGTAAATATTAGACTCTCTTCTGTAGGCTTTTTCTCCGTGAAATTTACAATCAGCTTTTAATGTGTTACAAACTTGCTTATAGACTAATAAAATTTTGTTCCAAAAATTCTGCAAACCATATATTCCTAGAGACTACACATTATTGTCATACTGATTTTTTTACATTGATTTTTTTTTTTGGTCTTTCAACTCTCTGCTAAAAGTTTAAGACCAATATGTCCTATCCACTACTTCTGCTTCATTTTCTTTAGTGTTCTGTCAGTGTCCCCAAGATGCAACACAACATCACGAAGTAGCCCAGCCAGTCCTGGTGCAGAAAACAAGAGAGCTGGTTTTAGCACAGTATCCCACCTGTACTAAGATGGCCCTGATCTCAACACTTCTTCCTATTAGCCCATACTGTTTCCCGCATGCAATTTACTATGTAGACTTGTTCTTGCAAATTTTCATGTTTAACTCCCTTAGGAAACGTTGGAATGACAAAATCTTGAAGCTGAAGTCAGAACTGTTGAAGCCTCTCTTTAAAAGGATCCCTAACATGAAAACATATCCAATCCAGTTTGCACAAGACAAATATTTATAAACTCATGCATATTACAGATGTAAAGTACCTGAAGAAAAGAATATTTTACAATCTCTTCAAAAGAAAAACAAGCAGTAGAAAAAAACAAGCTAATACATACAGCTACATAACTTTCTGTAAAAGCTGCCACTCAAAAGGGGCATTTTTATGAATTATAAATCTGTTTTAAATCCATATGCTGATTTTTCAGACACTGCTGCAGCAGAACACTTCCATACAACACACTAGTCATTTACAGTTGATCAACAGCATAGACAAAAGCCAATATAATAGTAATTTTCTAAGTAGAGTATGGGATCCTTGTAAAAATGTACATAGCTACTTTGGGTTTGGTGTTGTGAGAACCTTACTGTAACCAAAACACTAACGGCTTAATGAATTTGTCATACCAGTTATATTTAATAATTATCAGTTAACTGAAAATTACCATTTGTAATACCAGAACACAGATAGGAAAAACCTCAGTAACTTTTTAGTACAGGTATACAGTTAGTAATGAAAATAATTTTCAAGAATTATATTCTTAGATGAATGGCAGATAGCTCTTAAGCAAGCTCAGAATGAACATTATTCTCACAGCATTACTTGTTATGAATACGCTACGGCTCCCCAGACTGGAAAAAGCAGAAACAAAAACTAGCACAGAAAACCTTGAAATATCACACAAGAAATGAACGAAATGCCATTCTTTCAAGCAGTCAGCATCCTACAAGGCACAGACCTCCTGAAGAGTAGTACTATGCTCTATTCATAACTTTTTTCTACGCCACACTAAGCCAGAAGGGTAGAGTGACAAAAATGGTATGTTAATAAGATGATAAAGATTATTCTGAACTACACTAGTTACAGCATTTCATTCCTGTAACATCAAAAAAAAGTAAGGGTCATAACTGGCTGTTACTGATTTATACTGACAGAAATTGGTCTCAAATGTTAAATACAGATTAGTTAATATTTGCAGAAGACTTTGAACATACAAAATGCTATGTAAGTAGCAAGTATTAAGTCTTCCCACACACTCATTTTGGCATGCCTCCAAGCAGGGAAGTCCCACAGAAACATTTCAACAGCGGTAAGGAGAAACTGAGAGCGCTCAGGCAATCACAGCAATATTCACAACAGCTTCCTAAGGAGCACCTGCAAAAGCGAGGAGAACCAGTGCCCACTAGGCACGCTCGCCGCCTTCTACAAATTCAACACTCAAAAAGTAACTCCTGTTCCAACATGGCTGGCATCAATGGATCCTGAACAACCCCAATCTCTATAATCCTCTGTACAACCTAAAATAATCTACAGAACTTCAAAAATTTTGTACATGTGGCTTTCCTGTTGTCTAGCATTTCTGACCAGGCTACAACTTCACAAAGCAAAAATCACAGCCTACAGTGTAGCTGTCAGTTTGATTATTCACATAGAAGCTTATTTTCAACAAATCATAGCTTCTGCCTACAGCACGCCAGTTTCCTCAGATCTAAATTCTAAAGTGGTAAAGAATTAAAGCATTAATCACTATGCAATAGTTTCTGATCAATCATCAGTAAAGCTCTCCCCAAACACCTGAAGAAGACAGCTGGCATCTTCTTAGCTAGTTGAAAAAAAAATATAAAAAAAATCAGAGGATTCCACATTGTAAAAAAAAACACTTCCAAGAGCAAAAGAAAACAAAAATGCTCTGAACTGAGCTTAAAGTGAGGTAGAGAGGAGAGGCAGGCAACATCTTCAGGCATTATTTGGTCTATTTCTCAGTAGCTCTGAAGGACAAAAATTAGTATTTTATGAGATTAAAAAAGGGTAAGTCTGGTTTAATTATCAGGTACTCTCAGAGATGAGACCTGTAGCTTCAGCATGCCCCAAAAAACTCAGAAGCTAGGAAAGAGATGGGATAGCACTTAAGATCATCGCACAGGATGGTCCACAGTCCATAAAAAGGCCGAAGACAGACCTCACGTATAGAACTGGCACTGCAGCTTCCATGACCACGGAAAACTCGAGAGTGCAAAGGCTCATAATAAGATCTAACCACAACGGGCTGGTAAGCATCCAACTGCAGAACTGAAGGAGGAGGTCTAGCATGGTTTTGACAACAGCATCTGATTAACCATGCTAAGGCTGGAAGAAAATCTTCAGGAGTGGAAACTCTTCTTCTATACCCATTTCTAAATCTCTTACCCCTTCTGTCTCATTCCAAGTAACACCCGCACAACTTCTAACCAGCACATAGGCTGAAACCAAAGAAAGATGTCCATGATCTTCCTGTCTGCATAAATTAATGCAAATCAACAGCAGTCCTGAATTTCCTTGCAGAGCTCTAATTGATCTATGACAAACTATGTAACATTTCAGGAAAGTTAAAAAACAAAAAAACAAAAAACAGAGACCGCTACAAAGATTAGAGGACCACTTTTGGAGCTGGCATACGGCCCAAATGGTCTTTAAGAGTAACATCAGGTAGAGAAGTACCAGACAACAGCAGGAATAAAATTTTAATTTTCCTGGTCCTACAGTTAGGGAAAACACTGCCACTACTGACCAGGGAACCAATATCATGCTTCAGCTACTGCAAGGGGAAGTTCACCTCAATTCTGTAGTCTCACTGGCCAAAAGCTCCTGTGCCTTTTTCCAGGATAGGTGCAGGAACAGCACCCACTGGACTCCAGAGAGATTTACCCCACAGAAAACTACTCTTCTTCACAGTTTAGCTCCTTAAACCAGTTCACTTGTGGGGTTCAAATGGGCAGAAAACACCAGGCACAAAGCAAACAACAGAAGCATGTGGTGAGGACATAGCCACAGGACTACCCTACTAGTGGCAGGTAGCCACTGAACTGGCGCCATTACATAGTGAGGGCACATCTTCAGTAGCTCCAAGGGAACACGTATGAAAGGAAGACAATTTATGAAAGAGGGAGGAAACTCTGCACGGGTGGCAAGGCACTGGAACAGGCTGCACAGAGAGGTTGCAGATGCCCCACCCTGGAGTATACAAGGCCAAGCTGGATGGAGCTTTGAGCAACCTGATCTAGTGGAAGGTGTCTCTACCCATGGCAGGAGGGCTGGAACTAGATGATCTTTAAGGTCCCTTCCAACCCAAACCATTCTAGGATTCTTTGTTGGAGTTCAAAAATGACTTCCAGTTACATAACTGCCCAATTTGGTTCTTTCACATCAGTTAAGTAATTAGTCTCTCCACCAACTACCTCACAGTAAAAAAACAATGTTCCATTTTCAGATGATTGCCATCTTGGTTTCTCTCCTCCAGATCCCCTTACAAGAGGCTTTAATGATTAATTTTTCAATTCCTAACTGTATCAAACACTTAAGACAAACATTTGCACTTTCCACATCTGACAGGACAACACATTCCAAGATGAAGATTTTACATAAAAGCAGTTATTTATACTTTATGTAGCCAATAACTCAATGCCAACATATTCCCCACAGAAGATACATTTTAAATGGTTCTAGTAAGCATCAACATAGTCTTGCGCTACCCCATCTTTCCCACCTTCCTTGATATACTTTCCTTCATCCCAGTAATCCTATTTCATCTTCTAGGATGCTTAATTCCTTATATACTGTCAAATAGTCCTTACTGTAAAGGAACTGAAAAACTTCAGTAAGTTTCTTAAATCCCCAAGCTACCAAGAATGGGGACTCAATCTTGCATCCAAAAGAACTGTTAGAATTTTTCCAAGCGTCTCTTCACTGAAGATAGGGGAAGACTAAGCCCATTTGTAGGATTACGCAAGAATGCATAAATCCTCTCCATAAACAAAACTTCCCTAACCAGTTTTGAATGCAAGGTATGTTTCACATAGTTTATATCCCCTTGGCACAAAAAGGAAAAAAGCTTGAGAATTCAGTTTTACTGAGATTGTCACTGCATTGGGGGGTGAATACGAAGAATCTTAATATCTGATTTACTCTATATGAATAGGATGACTTACCGTATTTTCTTCTATCCAGTGTTATTGAACTGAAAGTTTCTAAAAAAATTTTTCAACATTTTTCTATCACACCAACATAGTACAACTGTGTCTTGCCACCTCCAAAAATTTTTGCTCAGCAGCAACTGCTCTGAGGCACAAATACACTCTCTTCTAAGTACACAACTTTATTAACTTTCATAAAACTGCTGCATTGCTGAATAGAAATTGAGCCATATAGCCAAAAAGACAATGCAATGCAGCAAGAGAAATAGAATGCCTGAAGGCTGATTTTTCTGATTATTTTTATACTGTCAAGCCACAGGTCTTCTGGTTTACAAAGTCTGTTCTGCTTCACAGTAGAGTAGCAATATAGCATACAAACATTGCCACATCAGCAACACTTTTTAATTCATAAACATTTTAAAAATTAAAAAAATACCAACAGAAATGCATCAGTCTTGAAAATACAGCTTGACGAAGTCAAATGGAAGCCTACTTAATAAAACAAGAGCAGCTTAAACAAGACAAAAATGTAATCCAGAAGCACATCTAAAAAAAAAAAACCCAAACATTTTTCCATTATCATTGAAGTATTTGACTTAATAAACCATTTCTACATTTGCTAAATCAACATGCAAAAAGCCAGTTTCACCTTTTCTGGCCAGTTGTTTATTAGGCAAGTAAGGACAAACCTATACCACAGATGCGAGAGAGATACTTGTGCAGCTTTCCTTCTGGTTACCATAGTTTCAAATTAACTGTAGATTTCTAGAAGTAATACTTATGAGAAGGAATAAAAATACCACCACTTGAATATGTAAACTGCAAGAAGAATCGTTTTGATCAGTGTACAAATGACACTAAAATGAACAGGTAAATGCTTTGAAAAGGAAGTTTTATTTACAAGACCTTGTCATAGACACAGTGGTGAAGCTTCAGCATGGACAGCAGAAGAATAGAGAATGTGACCAGAAGGAAGAGGAAAGTAGGCATCAAAAAAAAAAAAAAAGTCATTCTGCAGCCATTTATTCCCCTCTCTTTTTCAATAATTTCCAATAAAAACCACAATCAGCTTTAAACCAGATTGTGAGCTTCCCAAGCCTCTACCATCAAGGAATACTTTCCAAATGCATACCAGGGGGTGGTAGGGCATGAATGGTCATAGGAGTTTAAGATGACTTTAAGACCTAAAATAAAAAGAGATCTTCCAGTAAGAACAGGTCCAATAGGTAACAGCATAATCTCCAGAGAGATTGTGGAAACTCCATACTCTGCGAGATTGAAAACTTGACTGGACAAATTCCTGAGCAACCTAGTCCAACTGGACAAGCTCTAAACAGGAGGTTGGACTAGACCTTCAGATGGCCTTTCCCTCCTGTACGCTTCTGACCTAAAACACAAATAATTTTTTCACTGCAGCATTACTCCTAGGAAGCATCTGCCCATCCACAATGCAAAGCTTTATTTTATTTGGAGTTAAAAGAAAGTATTTTGGATATAGATTTCAAACAGGTACATAGAGGAATCATAAAAATAAAACAGTATATGGCAGCACGCAAACTGGAACTTTCCTGTAAGAATATAGTTCCCATCCCAAAATAGTACAAAACCCCCCACATTTAAAAAATATTTATGTTATTAATCTTAAATTATGAATATCACAGTCTTTCCTTTTCAACTCTATTTAAATTGTATTCTTTACCCTAAATCAAGATGCAATATTCTGTATCAATTCTATTTCTGATTTGTCTTCCACAAGCGTAACACTGCCATATGTAGACTGCTGCCACTGGTCATCCTCATTTAAAAAAAAAAATTCTTTATCAAGTTTCCCCTGTCTTCTCACTTGTAAAAAACATCATAATTGTTCAGTTCTCTGTTTCTAAGATCAGAAGTGAAATGAAAATGGTCAGGATGTACCATCTTATTACTCAAATTAAATTAGTTGGCCACTAAATCCGTAACTATAAAAAATATCTTATTCCAGGACTGATGTCATATAAAATCACCTTCAAATTAAAAATTAGATACTTCAGATGCATGCTAACACAACTACAAAATTGTGTTCCTAGTATTTACTGCTTACATATTTATTTTTTTTAGAAACTTCAGTTATCTGTATATTCAATATATTATCTTACCCATAGTAAGACAGTAAGTAACATATAAAAAAAAATACAGATCTTCAACATTCATACCCCTACTCCACACAAACTCTTCCCATACTGAACACCCCTTGCTGGAAGATTACACTCTGACAAATAAAGCCAGCCAGTTATATTACTTGCATATTAACTGCTTATTAAGACTAGATACGGTCCAAATTTCCAGAGTTTATCCTTCTTAAGGGACGAACCAGGACTTTAACCTAAAGGAATAACAGGTTATTGCATGAATGACAGAAAAGCTGTATCTTGAACAGCTTATTTTTCTTTGCAAACAAAGTACAAGTCAATCTTTTATCCCCAGATGAGATGCTGCAGGGATGATATTATTTCACAAAACTTAGGTTGAAATACTACTTTAAATAAAAAAAAAAATGCAATTCAGCCATAACCAAGAACAGCAACATTACCTCCAAATCAAAAATATTAATCCCTTCCTAGGCAGATCACATGTATTAAACAACAGAAACACAACTGCATTAAGTCCTCTTTGTTATGTGACTACATGTATTACATCACCACATCTTCCCAGGAAGCATCCCATTGACAAGCGTATACACTAAGTGATGCCTGTCACTCGCGGGAGCGGGGTACAACTGGAGAAGGAGAAACTCAAGGGAAGCCCGCAGGTAAGGTCAGTTGTCCTGCAGATCACCCACAGCTTATTCACTGGCCACAAGTTGAGCAGCATTTCACCAAACCCTGGCACCAACTCGAAGCCAATTTGGAAGGCAATCCCAACTAAACAAAACATGCATTCCTAAGGTTTGTTGTTTCTTTTTTAAGTGGCCAGTAGTTTCGGAAATGTTTTGTGCCTTCTGAAATGTCAGTATATTTTGTTTCTTTTCATTATTTTGCTAATAGAGCGCCCTGAAATTTGGACTCCAGCTATAATTCTTCTTATCGATCTAGACCACTGCAGACATACATATTACATGGCATCGTGCACCATTTGAGACCTTTTTCAAAATAAAGGCAAAAGTAATTGGCTTGCCCTATCAGCCCGAGAACAATGGGAACAGATGCAAAACTACTTTTCTCTCTAAGAGCCACACAGATGCTCTAAGAAAAAAAATGCTGTAGAAAACTAATATTCTACCACCGATTTCCAGTACCATACATATTCCCTTGCTCTAATTCAATGACTAACCTTTACTGAAATAAAAGCATAGAAAAGTAAAATGTATAAAAGGCTGTGTAAGGGCAGATCTAGTAAGCCATCAGACTCAGAATCATAGGAAAATAAGACATTCATCTACCTAAGAAAAAAACCAAAACAAAACCCAACCAACCAACCACCAACACGTGCTCTCATCTCTAGATACTTGGGTTTGGGTGGGTCTTGTGATTAACTTACCAATCACAGATCACAATCTATCCTCCCAAAACATACCAATCTTCTTACATCTACTGACTCTTCTGATTATATTCTTTTACAAAAATAAGCCCTCCAGAGGGGGAAGTTATAGCTAGTTACACAATCAAAGAAAAAAGTGTACAGAATAGACAACAATAAAGTACATAACTGAACATAAAGCACGTACTTGGATAAAGCAGTTACATGACAGCTAACTTAATTTCCCTCTGAAGTCACAATAAGAGAAAAGGCAATCGCATACAAATGCGCTTCTATAAGTCCTTCATTTCTGACTCAAACTGGGATAAAGAAGTGTAAAAACAGACTGTGCCTGTGCTCCTCCATGCAACTCTGCAGCCAGTAAAGACTAGGAAAAGCTAATAGTCACATGAAAGCCAAGGGAGTACCTTGGGTGATCAAATTTTCCCACATCCCTATCTCTAAAAATTGGGTGCCAGATCTCTCCTCAGATCTGACTGGTTGAGGGGAAAATGTTTGTAAGATGAAAGATATGCCTTGCTCTCCCTTCTTCTCTACTCAAGATCTCACAGTTCTGAGATTTTAATAGTGCAACACTTGGAGATACAGAAATTCTAAAAGGGATATAGTATACGGTGAAATATTGCAATGACATAACCCATCAAATCTAGGACTGACCTAGTCTTAGTGATCCCAGCCATCAAACTGAGAGGATTAAGAAAACACGGGTTTGGTGTTGATACCTGAACCGTGAAACACCTTTCTCAAGGCAGAAGCCAGTCAGACAAAAGCCCCTCAAGCTTTCCAACTTGATCAAGTCAGCATTAGCCCAAAATTTGTCTGGGGATCTACAGAATTTTCCCTTACTTTGTATTTACTCTTAAAAAAAAATAAAAAATACCAATCCAACTTCACCAGACTCTTAAGAATTGCAACATGAGAAAACTTAAATTCTAATTAAAAAAAGTATGATTAAAAGTGTATTTTTAATCTCCAACTCTCAACAGAAGTTTTCAATGTATCACCCATAAGTAAATAATTGACCTTCGTTAAAAGTCACATCAGATTTCAAGGCTTACCCTTACCTAAACCACAAAGACACACAACTTTTTAAAAGCAATTTCTTTTCCCCCCAATATTTTTAACCAACTGAAGTCACTGGACTAATCTTCAAACACGAAATCTGTTCACAGAATGGTGGAAGAGCTTAAATGGTTTACTCCAGAAAGCAGTCCTTCAAAAAAAACCAAATGCTAGACCTTCAGTTATGCTGATGTAATACTGCAAAGATTACCCAAAGGCTCTCCCTTCCAAATTTCCTTTACCAAAACAAAACTCCAGGTCTCCCTCCTCTGACCGACCTCCAGGCCTGCCTTCCCCTGGAAGACCCTCCGCCACCTCCCCAGCGCCCTCTGGGGTGCAGGGGTGGCCGGTGCAACCGAGCGACCCCAGGCCATGTTGAACCACCACCGAATAGGCGGATCCAGATCTTCCTCCAGAAGGAGCCCAAACCTGAACAAGACTGTAGCCAGTAACTCGGCACACTATAAACTCCTTCCTGGCAGAGGGACTCTCCTATCTTAAGCAGGACATTTCATCTGCCTGTAGCCCCATTTAGTTCCATGTCTGTCCATAGCCAACAGGACGGAAGGGTCAGAAGGCAGGAAGAGGAGCAGAGCAGATCAAACCACCGGACTGCCAGGGCCAGCGATAGAAGAGCTATGGGACCATGAAGAATTCCCATTTTTACTTACCCTTTAAAAGTGGAGGTGACCTGAAACATTGGATGTGCTTAATCTAAACCAATGCAATAAGCCTAAACATCACCATTGAAGTTTTTGTGATGCATATGGAAAAGAGCTCTTGCTTCCTATTTTCCAACCTGAAACTCTAATTCCCTGCTCACTCCAGTTTCCCAAGGACTAAGTTATCACTTCATCCTCTCTTCTTTGCAAATAATCCTCATATAAGGAAGCTGAAGTTTTCCGAATGCAAATGTTTTAAGTGATACTGAGAAAGTGAGCAGAGCTTATTTAAGGATATTAAACTGATATGTTGATGGCTGCTATCAATCACTTCTCTCCATTACAAGACAATTACTGAAGCAAATGAAGCTCTTGGAAATTCCAGCATCTAGCTGACAGAGATACACATAATCTACAACACATTTCTCTTCTAGTATGTTTTCTTAAATCGTCACACACACACACACAAAGCCACAAAACAAAAACCAACAAAAAACCCCCAACCCACCACCAAAACCCAACAGTACAATTCTAGAAATTCACACCTGCAATATTCTCCTAAGTTTTCAAACTAATCAGAGAAGAAATGGTCACACTCTAGGCAGAGATCACACTGAGTTCAAAACCTCATCTCATTTGACAAAACAGAGCATTCCAGTAACACAACCAAGAAGCATAAATAACCACTAGAAACATTTGCTTACTTTTGCAGATCTGGTGAAAATAAGCAACCAAAGTGTTTAAGGTTTCTGTAAAAGATACAACCTGTTTATGCTGGCACACAACCTTCAGAAAACCTAATCTCTCCTATAATATTTGCCTGCAGCAAAACAACCGAGACAGTAACACCACAAATGAAAATGACAAATGAGGACTCTCAAATCATTCTAAATTTGAACCATAAGTGACAAAGAGCAATCTAATTAAAAAAAGTTCATAATGCTCTGATGTGCTAACATTATTTCATGATTTCACTAAGTCTAATGTAGTTGCTCCCACCAACAAGAGCACGCACACTTTCAAGTGGTTTGTTGCCTGCAGCTATTTTCTACAGGAGACTGTAGTAGCATGTAATATTCAAGAGAAGCTGTCTGCATTACTTTTTTTTAAAAAAAATAATTCAGTCGCTGTTCATAAGTTATACCGAAACAAAATGAAATGTAAGATATCATTTAACTGACAATTCTATTTACACTCCTTCCAAGTGGAAATTATTTCATTCCGCACATTTATGCCTTTAAAGACTTTTAACATGTAAAGCTGGAATGTGATACATTTAAGGAATCTGAGTTAGATTAATGGCCAGCTAATTCAATACTCCTATTTTAAAAATGTAATGCCCTTCAAGTAGCACAATGCATTTTTAAACCAAATATTTTAATAAGCCCTGAGCCTACTAATTTTTTTGTAATTTCACAGAACCTAGTTTTTTTAAATATATTAAAGTATCACAGCACCATTAATTTGAACCAACTTAGTCAAACCAATAATTCCAGCTTTTGGTTTCACATCAAGACATTATATCTAAAAGAAAAGATGTGTACATAAATTTTAAGCAGTCTTCTGAAACACAAGTTTAACAAACCCTTACATTGGTTATTGACTTTACTCAGTATGATCTTCCTGAAACTGTGAATGGATGTAAAAGCTCCTAAAACATAACTCTGGCCTAAATACATAACTTGGGAGAAAGGCAAGTGCTAGGAAAATTAAAGAATCTCTCCCATCTCCCAGGTTCATGCCTGTTTTTTTCTGTTTGTTTGAATTTAAGCTTATACAACATCCAAGGTTACATTTACCAAAGTTAACTAAACAACAAAATAGCAACAGAAATTCACAGATTTCTTTCACAGGTTGCACAAAACCCACCTGTAGACGACACAATAAAACATCAGTGGTTTAGGTAAGAAGGACTGTCATGTAACTCCACTGGTTACAGAGTAAGATCTGTTAGAAATAGGAATTAATTCATATTTTTCTCCTTTGTATAACTTCGAAGATTTCTTCAGTGTTGTCTTTGTTTAATTAATCAGAATGGTATGGGGGTTCCACACCATCCAGTCCCAGTGCTGAAAGCCGCAAAAAGAGGAAGGTTTATGCTAACAGCATGGCGGCTGCCTTCTCACACCCCGTTTCATTTGGTAACGTATCGTGGACATACAGGAAAAGAAACAAGTCTCACCCAGCAAAGAGCCCCATAGGAGATCTGTGGCACCGTGATTCTGCAACTGTTCACTACCAAGATTTATCCACAAAATTAAGAGTTGGGGATAATGAGGAAGTGATACCATGAAGACAGAGATTAACGTCTGTCAATTGCACAATCACTCGTGGTATTTATTTACCTGCACGTAACCAACCAGCCTACACGTGGATATTTTGTGAGCCCTGGACAGTTCAATACCAGATGAACACTCCAGGAATAATAACTATGCCAATAAAGTACTGGCTTTAGGAAAGAAAGTGAAAAGGGGAAAAAGTTGTTTCAAATGGCAAAGCATTATAAACGAGAGAAGTCGTCGGTCACAAATTGAGACTGAATTGCCAAGAGTTAACAGTGAGACCTATGCTTGGGGAACGTCTTACTGTAGGAAACGCTAGAAACTCGAGTTTCTGGTCATTAAAACCAGAACTGAACAGAACTCCCAGACAGCATAAAACCGGTCGTACAAGGGCTTCGAGGGAAGCGATCCAAAACGCGTTTCCCTCCCCTCCCTTCCGTCAAACCCCACCAGCGCGGAGCAGACGCGGAGCACACGGGGTGACCTCTGCGCCGCCGCCGC
>JAHREE010000559.1:5468724-5497513 GCA_033628505.1 Tringa tobata | reverse complement strand
AAAATTTGTGATGGTTATTTTTCTAAACGGACAATTCAGTAGTTCCTTCTACTTTTTTTTTTTTTCTGTGTATTGTGTAATGCTAAGCATATTACTCATGCTGAATAGTTGCACGTAAGCTTATAGTTAGATCAGTCAGCACAAGAATAGTTTTGTCCTGGTAATTAGTTTAATCATCCTCTTGTGTTTATCTGCTTGTAATTTTGGGGAGGGTTAGCATAACTAAGCAGGCACTAAGCTGAGATACTCTGCTCACCTGCTTAACAAAGGCAGGACACTTAAGAGAAGAGTATCTATCAATTCCAGTCTTTTCAAAACTAAGATGAGGCATTGAAGAGCAAATGACACTTATAATGGAAACTGTGATCAGATAAGGAATGTTTAAAATAACCGGTGTAATATGAGTTCCAGATATAATCTGTCAGTTGTACATGAGACAGACCTAGAAAAATAAATTATATTCTGTAGCTTGAATTCACCTCTCAGAATGTTTTCTCATCTCCTGTGGGGTGGGGAAAAAATAAGAAAATTAGAAGAAAGATTCCCTTTTAGGGAAAACTTTAAAATAGTATCCTGAATGCCTAGTCGTAAAACTTTGTTCCAGGTTTCAGTTACAGGTACAGATGCTGATCTTTAATATGAATCTGTTAATGTCTGTCTGGAAATTGTAGGAGAATCATGAATAAAAGATAACCTGTTAAAAAACAAAACAAACAAACAAACAAAACCCCCAACACACCAAACCTGAAGTAAGTTTTAAACTTGCCCATGATCTGTATGGTTGTTAAATTACACACAGAAATAGATAGAAAGGAGCTGGATCCATTTGTGCCTTCCCCTTAGAAAGTCATCTTCTGACAGCTGCCAGATAGGCAACTTTTCCACAAAAATAAATGACACACTTCCAAAACTAACATTTTGCCTGCCCAGGGAATTCCAGTAGTGTGTCCTCTGCTTGAGATACAATAGGGCTACTCATATTACAACTCAAATCCAGAACTTTGCAAGATTATAGCAGTCCTCTGCAAGAGCTGGCAGAAGCACAACACCGAAGCAGCTTCAGAGTCAGCTGTGCATAAAATCCACATATTAGCGTGTGCGTCAGATATTTAGTCTATTCCCAAAACACTGTAGTTCGCACTTGGGCTCAGAGCTGGGATGTTTTAAGTAAATGTGTTCAACAGAAGAAACGTGACATCATTTTTAGGGTGTGTTTTTGAAGGAATGAGTGTGCAAGTGCTGACAGTGTCACGGCAGAGCGTCCAGCCCGTTTCCAAAGCTGACTCAGACCTTGGAAGCCCAGATTCACAGCACTTTGGGGGTGTCCTGACTCACATGACAGGGTTTGCTTTTTTAAACTCGTGACAACGAAACACGGACACACTCTGGAGACCAGAGTCCAGGTGCAGTGGCACTTTAGGAACCGTTGGTCTCAGAGCCCACCTAAGAGGATTTTGCACTCTCCAGTGCGTTTCCTCTCCGCCAGTTGTTCATTCAGCTGTGTGCCTGGCCACTGCCGAAGCAAAACTGTTGCCTCATCAGAGAAGGGGGGAGGGACATTTGTTTTCTAAGGGACTGGTTTCATTTCTTTTTTTCCCCCAAACCAGATCGTTTCTCAGGTGCTATTCAGAGAACAAGTACATAAGCGATTCAGTCAGCACAACTGAAGGTGCGATGCACTCCTACAGAGGCCAAGAATATTTCTGCTCTGCTCCAGTGGCCAGAAGATGGGAGTTTCTTAAGCCAGCTGTGCCCTGGGAGGATTCCTAACACAGCACCACACTCACACCATGCAAATAACCGCCATAAACCAGTTTATATAGCACCCAGCTAAGGAGCAAACACAACAATCTCTCAAATGGAGGATAGGAATATAGGGGGCAGAAAAGTGGAACAAGTTTCTTAACTGTTGTATTTGTTGTCTTTATGGGAGACAAAACTGGCTCTCTGAAGAGCCTAACTTCTGCGTTTTCCATGCTTCTGGGACTGAGCCTCCCAGTTGGTACAAGAGGGAAGGTGAGGTGGAAAGCAGTTCCTCTGCTAGCACACCACTTTTTGTAAGCTAACAATTCCAGATGGGGCTTCTACCATCTGTTCAGACTTTGTGAAGAAATAAAAGAACATCCTAAAGTTTCTGTGTAGTTTGAGCACTCTGGCGTCCTTTCCAATACAATGAAAAAATGTAAAAGAAAAAAAAAATAGAGATATTTTAAATTCCGACTTTTCTAGAATGGATTTGAATCTAATAGAAAAGAAGTTCTGAGGGAAACTGTAGGAGGAAGTATTCTACAGGAGTATGTCACCTTTCTCATAACAGCTACACTTTAAGAGCTTCAAAGTCCACCATTTCTGATATTGAGCCCAGTTCAGAGATGATTTAACGAAGACTTTGCAACAGGGACTTTTACTATGCTTGATCCAAAGAGAGCTCTTGATCAGTCACCCAGTTAAGAAACTGAGCAAGCACAGGGTAGGTACCAATTCCATGTCTGAATTAATGGCCAAAGGTTCACCGCTAGAGAAGATCAGAATAGACTCAAGCTGCCAGACGGCTGATTCATTCTTCCAGGCAGGAGATTCATGCTCATGCTGCTTCCTTTTCTACGAGGGCAATGGAATAGGAACCCCCTCTGCAATTCCATATCCTCTTTTCTATTTAAAAAAAAAAATAGCTACAATCCTTTACCCTTCCTTTTATTTTATTTTTTTAAAGGACTTGCTTACAAAAATTAGAAAACAAACCAGAATTTCTATGCTGGATTCATTCCACAGTGAGGTGGTAACCTTGATGGCCCATATTAAATAAGCCACAGTCATATTTTTATCTGTTTAGTTGGGTACAGAGGGGAAAAGCAGTTTTCCCAATCAGATTTTGTTTCCCAGGTTTTTAGAACTGGCTTAGTCACTCTAGGGAAATCTGCTCTAAATCCTTTTGGAGATGAGCTATTACATAAGAAACAGAAATAAAGACCAAAAAATGGGTTACTTTCCCATAATTTGCAGGAGAGGTATTGCACATCAGTAGCTCCTTAGGCCTTTCCTGTGAATAATTTCTTCCTTTTGCGATTTGCATGTCTTCCTCGGACGCCCCTGTTTCTCGCCCGGTCTTCCCAGAACACCTTACTCAAATCTCAGTTTTCTTTGATTCAGTGAGTTTCTGCCTGCCGTGCTCTGAGAGCTGGAAAGGAGCACAGGAGCACAGTTTGTCCCGTGGCACTAAAATGGAAGGTTTAACTCCCCTTCATTATCAGCTCTAGAAACGAATAGAACCCCAGGAAGTTGCAAATGCCTTCCTGTTAATTGCATTATCAGCAGCTTTATTCAGTTATTTGTGGCACTTGTTACCCGAAGCCCCGCACTCATTCCCCTGTTTGAGGTGGGGTGCTCTTGCTATGTCTCCTTCTTCAAGGTGAAAATCCTTTAGCCGTGTTTTGAAGTTTTCATTACCAAACTGTGTAAAGGCCACACCAGTTATTGGTAAGAAATAATGAAAAGCCCTTCTGCTCGCTTCACTCAAGAGGAGTCGCTTTCACTTGAGGCATCACTTCAACTTATTATGCACAGAAAAGAGTAAATGGTGCCATTCAGGCCACCTCTCTTGGATGCGGGACATGATGTGCTCCACTTGCCAGATGTAGGGAGGTTTTGGGAGATGTGACCAAGACACACTTGTGTCTGTAGCTAAGTCCGGGCAGAGGGATCACAAATCAAGCACCTTTTTGTGAGTCAGGCGCCGTGACAGCATGACAGCATCGGTGACAAAGTCTGTGGGAGAAGCACAGGAACCAGAGAAACATGTTTCAGGTTGGGTAAGCTGGATAAGCGGAAGGGCACGGTCAAAGGCAGAGACCAACAGACTGTATGACCCAAAAAGGGCTGGGGTGAGAAGCAGGCAAGAACTGAAATAAGGTCAAACGGGCCACACAGCAGCAACGAGCACTGAGCAGGGGAAGCAGCTTTAGCTAAGTGACAGCTAAAAAACAGGGAAACTCCATGATGTGCAAGTCTTATGTGCAACTTGCCCGGCAGGAACGTAAAGCAGTTCTCAGCTGGTGGAATTTCCTAGGGCCTCCAGGCCCCACAGCCTCTGACCTGGAGCCAGGGGGCTGCCTGAAAAGGGGAGGAAGGAGGCTGGCTTGTGGTTAGGGTGGAACTGGGCCAGAAACATCATCATTCAGCACAACTTCTGCCCAAGATGGTAGAGCAAAGCAATTATAAAGTCAAATATATTTGTGTTTAAGCTTTGAAGAAAACCCTCCATCAATCCTCCATCTCTTCTGTATTTGCAGGCAAACACCAGGTTTGGGTGACACCAGTGGATTGGCTTATCTTGGCCTTTTCCCCACAAACTTCCAAGGCCAGAACTCTGAGGGGTCAAGTGGGAGTGTATGCAGTGGGAGGTTGTTACTTACACGACATAAGGTCAAGGAACAGGTTGACTGTTTCAGATAATAAGCTTGCATGGTTCTCTGGGGCTGAGACACCACGTTCCCAAGATCCTACATATATCCTTTGGTTTAGATTTCATCATCAGCTAACTTCACAGTTCTTTCCGACAGTGCTGCTCGGAAGTCCCCTCTCCTTCCAGTCGGGTTCAAGGGCCATTCTTGCTGCCTTGACTCTGTCAGAGTGGGAGGTGGAAGCAAAGCGAAGTGTGATCTTGTCATTAGCTGTGATTTAGATTTTTTTGAAGTGGCACAATGCATAACAAGTAGCAAGGAGTACCACAGTTTGTGACATCTTGGTGGCTTGCACAGATGTTCAAAACCGTTAAGATAAAAATACTTCTTTTAGACTGTAACTTCCTTCAGCATGATTGAAGAAGTCTGGCAAAGCCTCAGTGCCAGCGACTGTGACCAAAGTGATTCCCCTCCATGGCAAAGGGCGCTCCTGGGACACCCGCCATAAGCCCCAAGGACAGAGATTCCCAGCCCTGCTCCCCTGGGGTGTCCCTGACCTCCCTTCTCTGTACTGCTGGTTCCAGCTGGGAGCCCAGCAGAGGTGAAGATTCCAACCTGGAACATGGGGCTTCCTTACAGAAACCTGCAATGGCCGATTAAGCATTTAAAAAGCAACTTCTAACAAAGTTTAAAAAGGGCTAAATTGTGATGCAGAGATAGGAGTCAAATGAATGTCACTTTTGGTACATTCTATTTTGCAAAACACCAAAAGACACATTTGAAGCAACATTGATTTTTCTGGTGGCTTGTACCCTCCCAGCAGAGCTTCCATACTGAAACCAGTACCATCATATGGTTGGTTAACACAGGAAAGGGAGGTAAAGTCAATCCTGGGCCCAGAAGCCTCTCTGTCATGCCAGAGTTAAGAGACTACTGTAGCTTGAACCCACTTTTGAAAAACTTGTATTTAGAAGATTAACTATTTGGCTTAAGCAATGACTCTTACCATATGGTGCAAAACTAACATAAGAGAAATTGTGTCAAGAGTTTTACAGCAAGATCTAGCTTCCTAAAATCAAAAAGACATAACAAAAATAAATTTAAATGCTGTCTTGGTAATTTCTGGAAGTTAGATTAATTCATTCTCCCAAATTTGCAGGTGACCATATGCATTTCTACTAAAATTGGCTTTTCAGCAATTAATGTAATGATTCTCCCAGATGTTTTCACAGTGGGACTCTGCAAAAGCATTTTTTTTTTGATAGTAAACACCATTTTTCAATCTAAGAGCAAAACCCTAATGCAAGTATCTCTCCAATACATTTCCAGCAATTCTAACTTACCAAGCATTTTATCTCAGCCATCATCAATAGCTGTCCAGGCTATAAATCTTTAAATTAATAATTATCCAAAGACAATGAAGTAGTTTTCACCCACTTTGAAATATTACATACTTGTGTTATAATTAATACATCCTCCCTCCTCCCCCCGGATTTTCCTTGGGGTTTTGTTTATCCAAGCCATTTGGATATATACTGTCTTCTTTCCTGTCCAAGGGAAAAGCAGGTTCTTTTGATAAGCTGTATTCTCTGAGTTGATGCCCACAGTTTTACTGTAATGTTGATGTCAGCACTGCTTAATAGGAATTCCTAGTTAAGAAAAAAAAATAAAATCTGAATTTCAGCAAAGGTTCTTTATTATCACAGGTCATTTGCCTCCTCACAGAAAGCCTCGTTATAATGCTGGCACACTAATTGATGTACAGCAGCATCAGTCCATCTCTTGAAGCAATGTGACACAGTGGCATTCACAAAGGTTGCAAGATACTTTCAACAACCTGGATCAGTGTGAAGCCATGGCAGGGTCATGGGGGAGGAAAGATTTTCTTGATCAAATGTCCAATCCACTCAGTAAAACATGCATGTAAAACACACCAAAACAAAAAAAAAAAAACGTTAAGAGGGAGAGTATTCGCTCACTTCAGTTCCATGAGGAATGAAGGTGATGTCACTAGACTGGCTCATCGTTTGACTATAAGGAGAAGACAACCATCACCGTTCACAAAGCAGGTTGAGGAGCTCCTGCCAGTCCAGTCCTTCTGCAGAAGACAGGGATGAAAAGCCCCTGGGCCAGCAGGGGAAATGCTTCTCTCGCCCACGCTTTGGCATCCAGCCTTCTTGCTGACAAAAGTCCATCGTGCACAAAGCGGAGGGGAAAGAAGACGACGGCATAACAACTCACTGTTCTCATACTTAGCGCTGTGGAAAAACTCTGCAAAAGCCAGAAAACTCTCAAACTCCTCCTTCACCCAACACAGAGCTGACCTTCCCGTCGGACGGGCCTCACACATGGTAGGCTAGAACCTGCTTGCCTTGATGGGCACAACAGACTCCGAGCACCTCCTCAATGCCCTGGCAGCAAACGCCACCGCCCCTGGTAACGCTGAATCCGGGCACACAACACTCCAGCTGGAAGTTTCGCGTGAACGCGGTAACCAGGTGTCTGCACCACCCTCCCACCCAGTTATAATTCAATTCTAACAGCCCATTGTATTGACGTTTTTGTTCATTTCAATAAAAACAAACAGAAAAGCTAACTTTTAAACCCCCTGTCTTAGGTTAACAAAAATGCTTTGAAAACTCTGACAAACTATTTGTCCTGTAGCTTCAGGTTGCACATACAGCTAATAAAAATAAACATTGGAGCATTGCCATCAAAACTAACCAGGCAGTATTAATAGAAGTGTTTAAATACTCTAATTTAAAAAAAAAAAAAAGTATAATAATAGAAAATGTTTTTATTGTGCTATGAGCTTTGGATCAAGCCCCCAAAAATTTTAAAAAGTACAGACAACCAAGTATCAGTAGAAATACCAGCTGCAGCAACCAGTAGAGTAAGTCAGTATTATGTTTTGAGGCAGTGAGAAAAAGCTAAATGCATAACAAAAAAATAGGAATTTATGGCTTTTTCTTCTTTTAGCCTTCTGTTCCTAAATTAGGCATGCAAATCAGTTCCAGAACACATTATTAAAAACCCTTGCATATCTCCCACTTGTCTAGAGCAGCAAACAGTCCTGCCATTGCAACAAAAATGGAAGTAAAAAAGATTTTACACAGAATCTATTAAAAGAAAGTTACTGAATACTGATACTTGAATATATTCCATACCTCTTCATTCCAGGTAACTCTTGTATACAAATCAACTCCCAAGGCATCTCTGTCCTGCAACTACCCTCCTCTTCAAAGCACCTGCACTTCTACTCCATTTATTTGCATCCTTCTTTTCTATCTCTTGGAACTCAGCCCAGTATCTGTGTCCACGGAACTTCTCTGTTTCTTTAAGATACCGAAAATCAAAGTAATTTGACGAAACATGTTCCTAATTCAAGCTGTCAAAATTTGATGACTATGCTAATTATTTTTTCACATTTAGTCTGAATAGAACTCTGATTATAGTTTTTTAAAAAACCTAAACCTACAGAGCAGTTTTGTCATCTCGCTAACAGGCTTTTAACCCTTTAATGTTCCTAAATGATTAAAATTTGAATTGCCATTATAGCTATAGTTTTATAATGTGGACTAAAAAGTTACAATAAGGTACACAGTATACCTTTTTAAAGTTAACAAGCTTTACCATGAAGCATTTATGCTATTTGCTCACATATTATTTGGACAATTGGGCTCTGTGTTTGCTTTCCATTTCGGTTCAGAAATTCAGTTCAATTTCCCTGTCTGTGACCTAGTTTACATACTACACTTACATCCAAAATCATCTTCTTGCTAGGAGTTAGTTTTGTACCAGTTCAAATAAAATTTGGTCCATCTCTTTCCCAGAGAGGGATTTGTCAAGCCACGTGACGAGTTCTGGAGCCTGTACATTGGACCCAGCGCATCCAGAGCCTCTGGCATGGCTCAGGTCAGGGTTGGGTAATGAACCATCTGCTGGAGCAAGTCAGCAGAACACATTAACCAAATGAGCTATTTCAGGCAAGATATACTGGCTCATAGCAAACACCCTCCTTGGATTTCCCTTGAAGGGTACAGAAAACCCTCCCCGTAAGTGAAAAGGGGAGCTAGAGACAAGCCTGTTGGAATTGCCTGTCCCTATCTGTCCTGAAAAACCCCCATATGCTTGAGTAATTTTAACACTAAACTCTTCACAAACAGCAAAAAAAAGGCAAAATAAAACCTTTCTGTGCTAATTTTTTTATGAATTTCTAGTCTCAAGAACCAAATTCAAATTTATGACAAAAATTAGCAAAATTAACGTATTTTAATTTTATAATTAACACATGTTAATTTATACAAACAATAGATTTTATTTAATCTCCAATTAAATATATTTTTTATCCTTAATAAGATTCAGGTCAAATTAATAACAGTTGAGTCACAAAACAAAAAAACCAACAGAAAGTAGCCTTCTGTTATGATATTTTTTTTTTTTGCACGTGCAAATCAAATGTGCCGATCAAGGAGCAACTGGGTTGCACTTTATTTTAAATAGTCGTAACATTACACCAGTGTATAATCACAGCAATTATAAAAATAGAAAAAGTATACAATAAATGTCTGTGTATTGGATTTAAAACTTTTTATCACATGAAAAACTATATTCTGTATATTCTAAATCTATTAGTGTATAGGACCGAAAGATAAAAATATATACACAGAACATATTAGCAGCTCCACAAAATAAAGAAATCACATAATTCAGCAGAGTGATCATAAACCAGCTGTACTTAAATGCAACACTATGATACAAACGCTATGATTGGAAAATTGAGGATCAATCCAGTAAGAAACAGGTTATTAAGAATTTTAAGGTGAGTCTCACTAGAAGAGATATTAACCTTTTAATTTAAATGCTGCAAACTGACAGGAAAAAAAGTGAAAGATTTCTAACATTAATGGCGAATTAAAAAAAAATAAAAGAAAAGCATTTTCATGGAGATAGTTTAATTGTCTCTTATGAAAAAACAGAAACAGAAGCACTGCAAAGTATTAGCAGATAAACGAGTAAGGATAATGCTAAATGTTGGAAAAAAACACAAAAAAAAAATCAAACAATGAAAACCATTTTGCATAGGGGGGGCAATCACTCCCTTTTATGAAGAGGATAAGGTATGTAAAGTCTCCTTCATTTCTGTTAAGTTCTCTTTTAAGGAACAAAATTAATGTATATTTTATATACAGAGGTATTTTTGTGAAAAATGGAAGGCTAAAACCAGTTTACTGAAGTCAATTTATACAACGAAAGCAGAAAAAGAATAAATGGGGAGACAGGAATTATATATCAAAACAGACAAACATAACATAGCAGTAGCAAACATAAGGTGAAATAGGTCAGCAGCAGGTTTACGTGTCTTCTCTGAATTATGTCACAACCAAAATTACAGAAATAAGGTAACATTTTCAATCTTACATAACATTTTTGAGAAGCTAAAAGCTCAGATATACTATACATGTATACAATAATTTTTTTAGTTCACTTATTTGCAAATTTTATATTGGGTCAGACTCTTTATACAACTGTATTTGCATAAACTTCAGTCATAGAGAGTCCTAACAAAGCGAAGCAAAGGAATGATCTATAAATAAAGCTTTGCATTACTTAGGCTTTCCCAAATCAGGTCTATGAACTGCAGTTACAGAATATATTTGCCTTTCAATATTGGTTTTTACATACGAAAAATTCACTTCAGGAAAATAATTTTTTAAGATGTTAAAATGTTTAAGTTTGACAGCAGAAAAATCTAAATACCGCCACATGATTACATCTCAGAATTAACTGCCTTCTTTACATTACATCTATTTAAAGCAATAAAGTAGGAACGTTTGCATTTACAGTGCTGTGTATTTCACTAATACATGAAAACTTCCTGTCTTTTCATAATATTTGTACGACACAGAGGGCATTCATGAAGTGCTTCAGCGCATCCCTTACAGGCAACGAGGTGACCACAGGGAATGAGGACGACTGATATGTCTTTAGCCATACAGATTTTACAAAGTTTTTCTTCCTGCAAGCGTCTTAACTTCTCTTCAGTACTGAGATCTAAGGAAAATAAACACATAAAAAGAAGTCAATACGTAGTACCTCTGAATTAATCTTTTTTTTTTCTTTACACACAAGGACAAGGTTTTCTTCATATGATTTAAAGGTCACACCTTTAAAAGGAAAAAAAATTACAAGAGATGGAAACCAAGCTGCAGCATGGAACCCTTTTTTCCTGCCCTCCTCTCATTACATCTCCTAGGCCAATGCAAGCAGGGAATTCAGCTATCTGCATTTGCAAGACCTTGAAATATCTATAGAATTTAGAGTATGCATATTTCAATCATGACCCATTCTTTTCACAGGCAACTTTCCCAAAACTTGTACAGAAGGTGAAAGAAAGGCTCGTTGGTACTGGTTAAGTAATTTGGATTTTTTTTTTTTTCTCTACTAAAAGAGTTTCCCCAATGAAAAGAATGAGGATGTGATTTCCTTCCCTGCCCTTGTTTTTAAAATGCCCATACTTCAAAAGCTTAAAAATTTGTAATACAGAAAGAACCATTTTTGCGTTGTACACAAGCTCTTTATCATTCCAGCATGCCTCATTTGAAAATGTAAATTTCAAAAGCCATCCCCTGGCACCTAGGGAAAGCTCTGCACAGCCAACCACAAAAATAACATCCATCTTCATTGCAAACTCTTTTTTCCCTTGTAATGTCCATTAAAATTCTTATTAAAAAGAGCAGGCTGGTAAGGTCTCCGCCTATGAAGCCAACCAGATGGTCTTTTCCCTCTCTATGAATTCACCCATACGCTTGTCTGTAACTACAAGTCTCTTGAGTCAGAAATCTTAGGTTTGGTCTATTTGCAGAGTGTATCACAATGGCTTTCTAAGCATAACTGGCAAATCCCAGCATAGCTGGAACACAAATAATTGAAAAGAAACATCTAGAAGTACACTTTTTCTTATTGGGCAAGAGAACCCCCATCTATAGTCCTTGCTTTTATTTTTAAATGTCCTTGTCACAATTTTGGCTTTTTAGTTAGCATGTATAACCTTTCCCAGAAGTATGCTAAACTATTATTTCAATATTATACACTCTTGAGGTATTAATACTACTTATGTTATAGATGATATTCAGAAATATTGCTACACTCAAATATTTTAAAACCCTCATTCAGCCTTTTTTTTTTAATGTCCAAAACTAAATCTCTTGAAGTTACAATACTGTAACGAATTTGAAGTTACAATACTGTAACTTGTATTTTAAGTAAGACTTGGATCAGAGGGTAGAATAAACAGACAACAATAAGATATGTTTCACAGACTAAAGAGCTGATATGAAAATACACACAGAGGTTTCGTAATTGAATTAGCTCATCTTGCTCAACTGGGATTTCATTTGGTTCTTCTTCCCTTGTATTTTCTTTCTGAGCACTTAAGTCTGCTACCAGATCCTCAACAGATGTGTGACTTTCTCCAGACATCTGCAATCTCTTTTCCATGGTGTTCCTAATCTCAGACAAACTGAAACCCATGTCTATGGCACTTTGTACCAAAGGATTCTGTAAGAGATCATCTAAAACAAGAAATTAAAAAACAAAACAACAAATGACAATTTAACAAGGATGAATCTGATTATCGGACAGTATTCACTATAGTACTCTAAGGCACTTTTTCAAATATCTAGCCAAAGGAACTGTATTTCCAATTTGAGAATTTTGCTAGTTGTAAAAAACTGCTTTATTAAAACACCCAAAACTGCAGATTTGAGAATTGTTCCATCCTAGCTTTCCCAGCCTTCCTTCATCTATTTATAATACACAAATCCTCCTAGATTTGCTATTCTAATCAACTACTTCAACTTCTTAAATTGTAACTTCAACTTCTTAAAATGTAATTTCCACTCTCATAAACAAGCAGTGTGTGAGAGATTTCTAAAATAGGCTCTGTGTAACCATTCTTATTAGCAAGAGCTATCATTTCATTCCCTGTGAGGGAGCTGCTTGACTGTCCTCCTACTACCCCTTTAACTGCCCTGTCTTTTTAGTGCTTGGTATTTGTGAAAAACATTGCAGGAATGTGTAATACTGGAACACATAACAAGCTATTTAAGCTTTCTCTGCTTCCTAGTCCTTGCCATTTAACAGACCAACTCTTCCTGCCTCATGTAAAGCAACAACGATTGTTTCATTTCAGTATTCTTTAACATCCATCCCACAGCACTCCTAATTCAATACTTGATGCATACTTACTAGCTATAAAAATAAGACTGCATCCTATATTTACTTCTTTCACGGTTTACAATCTCTACTTTACAATATTTATCCAACCATGCTGAGATTTCCCCTAAGAGAAATAACATTCATTCTGCAGTTCTTTAGAAGCAATGAAGCAATGAAGAATATCATCCAACAATTTGCCTGTCATACTTTATTGAAAAATGTAATAGGGTTATTTTTAAAATTAACCATTTTCTTTACTATACATACAAATATGGATATTGCAAAATAGGGAGGGGTTGTTTGGTTTGGGTTTTTTTTTTCTGAACAGATACCTTTAGAAAGTATTCTCTCTTCAGCAGCTTCTGTCTAAAAGTGAAATATAAAAAGACAAAATTACAATTCTGGAGAAGGTAGAAAGAAATCTATGCATTTACAAGGCAGAAAATAGCTATTTGATCTCAGTTATTTTATTGACTAAAACTATTAAATTTGCTCTGAACAGCTACAAAGGGACCAGTGGTTTGTTCTGTCTTTCATATTGTTTTAAATTTTCATTTAAACCCATCTTTGCTATAACCACATGTACACAATTCTTAGCCTATTCAGGAATTCTAAAATAATATTTATAATAATTTTTATAAGTTTAACAATGCTCTACCAACAAGAAAGGAAAAAGGAACAAGGAAATTATTCATTGTAAACCTTAGGTTCCCAGGCTATAAGAAAACAAAAGCACTTGTTCAGTGCCAAATACCCAATATATACAAGGTACCCTACCCGTGATCCATAACCCAACTAAGGAGAACTGTGAGACCTGAATAACCAAACCAAAATATAGTTCCATGTCTTTCGTTTTCTGCCAATGAAAGAAGCAGCAGGAGAACTAAAATGATATGCAGATAATTAGAAGAGTAACTTCCTATCAAAATTATGTTAAGATTGTTTCTATTTTAACAAAATGATATTTGATTAATAAGCAAGACACTTACTGTTGAATCCCTACATCCATCTCTTAAGTGAACGTTATTTATGAATTCTACTCCCTTTTCCTTTCTCACAAATCTGCACCTAAAAATGAGAATATTTAGTTATAATAAAACTGCATAAGCAACAAACAAAAATTGACTATATAACTTTGGAAAGTTTTGATACATTTCTTACATCATACAGAATGCTTGCTTTTGAAATCTCTACTTAGGCAACGTCAGTAACTTCATTTAAACATTTCTAAAAATATCTTAATCACTTCAGCAGTACTTTTTCATGTTTTTGGTGAACCACAAAGCTAAATAGTTGTTGGCCTTGAGAGCTGATGCCACAGGTTTATAAAAAGACTCCAATGAAAAACAAACATTATGTTAAAATGTTGGTTCTTTTAGTGTTTTGCAATCAAAGAAAAGCAGTCACTGGTCAGACAGGTGCCTTACATGCTTGCTTTCCCTGCTTTCCAACCATTCCTAGCCACTGGACAGAGCCCTTCCCTACCAGAATACTTAGGGAATGCTGTAACTCCTCGACAACAGTTCTCTAGCTTCAGCAGTTACTTCACCTTCATGGCCATAGAGAGCACACTGTGAGACTGATACACTGCCACTGAAGCTGATGTGCAAACAAAAACCCCATATATGAGAGTTAATGATCTGAGAGGAAGTAATCAAATCTGACATAACCCAGGTAAGGAGGAGTGAAATGTAGCAAGACAATGCATCTTAAACCATTCACTGCACCAAGCCAAAGACTTGGAATGGCATCTCTTTCAAGTGGCAGCAACTAACAATTAAAAGCTGCTGGTATCACTACTGATAAAAAGGATCAGCTAATGCATAAATACTTCCAACTTCCAGAGAGCTTTTTCACCACAGATGACAAATTTAGCAGCTAACACATAAAAGACATTGATTTTATCAATGTTATACAAGTAACTAAGTCTTTGTACTTGGACATCTTTTATCCACCTGTAAGAAACAATGAGTCACATACTATTCCTCTGTTCCTCAAGACAGATTTTTTAGACAAAATTAGCAATCTTTCTAAAAACTACTTTGGGTCTGGAATCCTCAATCCTTTAAAATTATGCAGAACTATGTTTTGAATTCAATAGCACTAGACTTTTGTTTGCACCATGACAGAAGTTTTGTCATTTTGTATCCTGACATAAGTTACAAACTTTGCCATGTATGAAGCATCTGAAAGTAGCACTTGGATAATGAGGGAGAAAAAAAACAGATACAGATTCATAAAGCTTCACAATTCTGCCAGCTGAGACATTAGTTAAATCCAGACACAGAAATCCTCTCTTCCCTTTAATAATTCCTACAAACAAGCTGACATACAAAAAACACTGACTTAAAGTTATTCAGAAGGTACAATTTCAGGACAACCTTTCAGACTGATCACCTCTAATGAGTTATTGTGCCCTCAATCTTTTGAGATTTAATTCTCTTTCCCATCCATTTTAGAGAACTCCCTCCTACCTCTCAAAGACGACATTAACCTAATGTCCTCTTTTGAGGCCTCCAATATAACATTAAAGCATATGTCAATGATTATACATATAATAGCAGAACTACAGATGGGAAAAAAACCCCAAAAATAAGGACACCATGCAAAAAATTACTTAAAATCTTTATTACTTATTGAAAAAGAAAAACAAACCCTGGAAGATAACTAATATTCCTTTGGTGCCTACATGACAAAAATGAAGTAGAAGGAACTGGAGGAGGGCACCTAAAAAATAAATTCTTTTCGCTAATCTAAACAATGTTAAACCATAGCCAACCTTCTGAAATTTTTATTAGGATGCTCTGTCATTAAAAGATAATAAACTGTAAATAAGAATCGGAAATCCAACAAGAAACCAGTAAAAAATACTTACCCAGGAAACCATTTGGCATGTTGATCCCATGGGTCTTCATTTTCCTTCCATTCTTGCAGTCCTCCACCACAGTGGAAACACACAACATGATCACCATTACCTGAGGAGATACATGACAAGAAAGTTACATACTTCAAGTAGGCATAATAGTAAGTTTTCAATTAAAATGTTACATTATTAAGAAAACATATTTATTTTATTGATTAGCAATTGTAACTACAAAGAACTCAATTTTCAAGGAGGACATAATACATATGATTTGAAACAAATGTTTATGAGAGACTTGAGCTTAAAAAATAAGCCACATGAAATATTCCTGAATTTTATTTTAACAAGTAATTATACAGATAAAAAGTGAAAGCTAAAAATAATCTGTTATCAAATAGTTCAACCCACTGGTAAACAAGCCGTGAAGCAGTCTACCACAAAGAATTAAGGATGTTTACACGCCTTTTCAGTCTTCCGTTTCACCATTAAGATTCATGGGCTTCATACAGCAGTAGCATAACCGGCTGAGGAGACGTTAGGAGAAATTACATTCTCTCTGTCTTAGCACTATGCCTACTACTACTGAGCCAGGAACTACTTCGATACTGTGTTTACTGAAGTGAGAGGAGGTACGGATAGATTTTTCCTACAGAGCTAAATCATTCTTAGGCCACAGGAAACAGTATTCACAGAAGTCACTTGAACAGCCATAGGGACTGATAAACTGGTACCTATTTAGTGCAGTTCCACAATACAGATCTCACTTGGCTGTGAGAAGCTGGGTACTTTTAGGAATCCAAGAAGAAATCAATAAAAACAGTTCTACTGGGTACAAATATTGCCCATATAATACTCATACAAGAATATATCAAAGCCACAAGTAAAACAAGTGGAATCAGATTAAAAAGTTCTTCTGAGAGCTACTAAGAGAGAAACCAATTAAGATGAGAGCAAGAAATTATCCTGGATAATCGCCTTTTCTTTGTGACCTAATAATAGCAACACTTTGTGTACAGCATCTCTCAGCAAAGAATTTCAAAGAGCTTTAACAGCACTGTGCAATTCAATCTAATTGGGAAACCAGTGCACAACGCCATTGGGAGTCTTATCCAAGTCAAATATTACGTGGCTGAGTAAAAGCTCTTCCACTGGAGTCATTGTCTTCATAAAGCTTTTACATTAGGTAGTACCAGTATTCGCTAGTTTCAGGTGTCTGAATGCTATGATAACATGTGCTAATTAAATAAAATGGTACACAACCTGGATTGTCTTGTTCACAGGCTTCCGAACGGGCCACAAGCCCACTCCTTACACATAAGCTAGATATCTGGAGGGCAGTGCTTCATTTTTCAAAACATATTAACTTCAATAATTGTCATTGTGAAAGACGTATTATAAGGGTTTTAGCAGGCAAAGAAAACACACTTTGGACCGGCTGGAACAGGTGCAGTGGAGGACCACGAAGATGATCAGAGGGATGGAGCACCTCTCCTATGAAGACAGGCTGAGAGAGCTGGGATTGTTCAGCCTGGAGAAGAGAAGGCTCCGGGGAGACCTTAGAGCGGCCTTTCAATACCTGAAGGGAGCCTATAGAGGAACTGGAGAAGGACTCTTTGACAGGAAGTGCAGTGATAGGACAAGGGGAAACTGTTTTAAAATTGGAAGAAAAAAGATTCAGATTGGATATAAGGAAGAAATTTTTTACTATGAGGGTGGTGAGACACTGGAACAGGTTGCCCATGGAAGTTGTAGATGCCCCATCCCTGGAAGTGTTCAAGGCCAGGCTGGACGGGGCCTTGAGCAACCTGCTCTAGTGGGAGGTGTCCCTGCCCATGGCAGGGGGGTTGGAACTCAATGATCTTTGAGGTCCCTTCCAACCCTAACCATTCTATGATGCTTTACTGCTAAATATGAATTTATGACCAAGTTTATACTTTGCCATTAAAAATACTTTATATAATGTATATAATTTTACACAAGAACTATGAAAAGTAGTTTACAGACTTAAGAAATTCTGGCAAAACGTTCCATATTAGAATAAAAACAATGCTTATTTTTTCATAACAAGACACACATATAAAATTTCTTTGTAAAAGATATAAGACATTTTAAGGTCTGGCTTACCTATGCTATAGAACCCAGCTTCAGCAAGCTGCTCCTTGTCAACAGGATATATCCAAGTCAAAAATGTTTGTAAACGTCTTCCATATTCTGCCATAGATGGATTCCTTGGATGCTGTGCATCGTTCAGACCACTTCTCCCAAGTTCAGTAGGAACAGATTCACTTGGAATATTTCCAACATCCCGGCCCAGCACAAAAAAGCATTTGGGAAAATGCCTCTTGTGTTCTGACCAAGCTCTGTCACTGGGTTCCCACTGTTTCAATTTTCCACCACAACAAAAACATGCCACTTGATCACCAACACCTGTATAATAGAATCCAGCATTAGCTAATTCCTTTGGTGTCAACTGGCCATTGAGGGGCCAGTTGTGAAAAGACTTTAATCTTGTCTCTTCACTGCACATAGCAGGGATTTTAGGATACAAATTATCTGACATATCCACAACCTGCCTAGTTCTCAAAAGATAATCTGCCTCCAGATCAGATGGGTCATCCAGGGCACACGGGAGGGCTGAATTGCTGGAATCATTTTCAGTTCTATGCTGGTAGTTCTGGGCGAGAGGATGTCTGCTATTTTCCAGAAAAGTAGATTCAGTAATAAATTTGCAATTTGGGGAAAGGTTTTTGTGTCTCTCAACTGCAGAATCCCCAAGCGCCCATCCTTCAATAGTTATATGGCAACTGAAGCACTTCACTTTGTCACTTTCTCCAGTATAAACAAAGCCAGCTCGTGCTAGTGCTGATGCTGAAACTGGACAGTCAAGTGGAAATCCAACAAAAGTTCCTAATCGGTAGTGTTCCTGTGCCCATTCCTGGTCATGGTCAGTGTCTGGAGTGGCACAAGCTTCCGAGTTATCTGGGCCATTACACGTCATCTCTTCATAAGTAGGGGCCTCCCTTTGGATTTCCTAAACAAAGAATAAATGCTTTAATTTCATAGACAGAAGAACAGATTATACCCATATGCGAGTCTGGAAAATGGCTAAATTAAACTAGCTATCCTTTATATACTGAAATAACGCCTCTTTCTCTTCCCTCCCATCTCACCCTTGCCCGCTTCCTCTCCCACGTAGAGGCAAACACCAAAACATTAAAAACAAAATAAAATAAAGCTGTAAAGAAAGGCAGGGAGATCATGAAGTTTTATAGGCAAATAAAAATTTACCTGGAAAACACAGGTTTATATACTTAGAGCTTTAAAAGCATGCTCTACTTCTTAACAAGCATTCGAATAATGAAATCAACAAAATATTTAACAAAAGCTCTAGGCAAAACCCTGCCAAAAGGATTCTGAACCTGAAATACAAAGTTATGGACTTTAAAATGCTGATCTAAACCAGACCACAACTGCAAGATTTTACAGCCCAGTTCTGAAACACAACTATCTTCATTTTTCCCTATATTAAGGCCATTACAGATGGGCAACAAACGGTAAAACCATCATCAAAAAGAAAAAAAGCCTTTGGACTTGCATTATATTGTCAAGACATACATCTCAGTTTTCTTTTTAGCCAGGCATCTCCTGAAATGAACTATCAGATGTTTCACTGGGGCATTTTACCAAAATGCTGTGCTCTGCTTCTCAGATCAGTGTTTCAGACTACCCAGCACCAGCGTTCATGTCCTGCACATTGCTTCCACTTTCCCATGCCCTGTCTACACTCAAGTTCCTGTGCCTCTGCCATCACCTCACCTTTTCCTCCCTTCAGGAATTTCATTCTCCTTACCACCTGTCCCACATTCCTATTCCTGCCTACACTTTTCCAGGGAGGGTTCCAACTGCTAGTCCTGCCCCACACCCTTCTGCACCAGAAGGCTGCTAAGAGCACTCAGACAAGCCCCTGTTTCACAAGGATGAAAGCAAGCAACTTGGTTCCTGTAGCTCCTGTGCAAGAACCACAAACTGACACAGTCATCGCCTTCATCCCAAGATGGATGAAGTCAGAGAACAGTAAAAATTTATCTATCATCCTCACAAGCACAGTGGTATTAGTGACATAGAAAGTCTTAGGCAAAACACAGGTTACTGCTGATGCATATCTCAAACTTCTCCTTTATTAAGTGGTAGATTAAATAATGAGACTGCCCAAATGGACTTCTTAGAACAAAGCAATAATAATTCAGCAATTAGCAAAAATAAACGCATATAAGGAAGAAAAGAATATGTATTTATTTGAACAAGTGTCATCCCCCTTTTTCTACATTGATCCTGAAATGTATCGATTTCCAGTTCTCAAGTTTATAAGGTAGGCCAGACAAAAATTTAGCTTCCTCAACATCTGCATTAATATTGATTATATTTTCTGTGAGGTCAATGTAGATGTTACAGGTATAATAATTACTTATATAATACCAGATTTAGCTTCTACAGGAAGGACAAAAACCTATTTTAAAGTTCAGAAGAGGGAAGGAAAAATTAAAATGACTACACATTGCAGGATTGTTGCATCCTTTGCCAAGATGACAAAGATAATTAACCTATAAGCAGGTTGAGAAAACAAGACATTAGAGACCCAGCATGCCTGCTTCATGTAATCATGGACACAAGACTACTTCTGAGCACCCACTTTAATTCTTTCTCCAAGTCAGTTCGTGACTAATGTAATGACACTAGAAATTATACTGTGGTTTTTAAAAATAGCTTTTCAAAAATAACTTCTGAATAAATTGCATGGACTGACCTACAAAGCTGACCTATATGCTTGTTTTGACTCTGAAGGTCAAAAATAAAAAAAAGTCTGTAATAGTAATATGAATCATGTAGTAGTATGTGTAGAATCAGTGTAGTAATATGAAAGCTGTCACAATACATTTACTTTTTAATATACATATGTATATTGCAAACAATCCATTTTTATAACGAAAGTTTGAAAGTTCACATTTGTTTCCTTTTAAAATCTTATTTAAAACCCTCTAGGACTGTTTCTGGAAAGATCTCAAGTGAGCTTATGGATCTATCATCATTACTATGACACTGCATTCATAAAATAATTTGTATTACTCAAATACTGTTAGCTGCATACTAATTTTCTTATCTGCATGCCTAAAAGACTTTCTACAAGAAAGCAAACAAAGTCTTCCACACATCCTTCAGAGACTTCTTTTCAAAATGTCTGTTGAAAAAAACAAAACAAATGCATATACTATCAATGTATGAATAGCAGTATACCTTAATTTCTATTTTGCCTATACAGAAATGAGTTCAGAAACAGTGAAAAAACAACTCATCCTATTGAAATTTTTACATTTTTTAAATTGTTTTATATTTACTTTAAAATCAGAATAGAGCTTCTACATCCCCTTTTGATGTGTTGCACACAAAACAATTGCAGCAAAAGAGAGATGATCTACTCAGCCCTTCTCTGTAATATGCCCTCCCTGTCCTTAGTGAAGCAAGGCGTAAAGACAGACCAAGGTTTAAGCCTAACAGATCTCAAGAATTTACTACAATGATGACTACGATATATGAAGTTAATTAATTTTGTCTCTTAATGGTTTATGTCCCCACTTCTCATAAACTACCTGCATGCTCTCCTTTAAGCACCACTTAACTGCTCTATTATCAGAACTCATCCTAAAAAGAAATCTGATACAGCAGTATCATATGCATAAACATAATTAATATATACCAGATGCATATATAAAAAACTTCATTATAACATGAATGCACTGCTTACAGTAAGTTATTATTTTTCATAACCTAAAGAAGAAATTTTTACCAAAGCAATCTCAATGAATATTGTATCTTAAGTAAGGCCCAGACTCTGCAGTGCCCTCTGACAGGAATGATCTTCAAATCATACTTAAGCTACATGAGCAAGCCTGGCTCTTACAGTACTTTTCCAGACCCTTTTACTAAAGTTCTCCTCCTACAACATCAGAAAATTTAAGAAAACTCATGACTTTTTTTTTTTTAGTAAATTAGCTGTAAGTTCTGAAAAATTTTTATTTAATGCAATTGGTAAACACCTACTTTTTAGATAACTTTATTCCAAAGACACCACTTCTTTTGAAGCAGGCTTCATTTTTAGTGTCTATAAACATACAATGTTTAATTGTGCATTCTCTCCTATTCTCCCAAAATAACTTCTCACCTTTAAAAATACAGTCTGCAGAACTCAAAATACCATGTAGGTGGTGTATCTCATATGACAAACTTTCCTAATTGGAATAACAGCATGAGTTTTAACCTATTACTTAAACTAGTTTGTACTAGTTTTACTCCACTTACTCTTGGTGTTTCCTGGAAAAATGTGTGTGTTTTAATGACATTAAGGAACTGAGAAGGAAACACTTGAGCAAAGACACAAAGAGGGAAGGAAGAGGATCAAAGACTAAACTAAAATATTAGAAATAAGGATGAAGACGATATTCAATTAACAGAGACGCTCTCTTTTTCAATTTTATTGACTATTTTTAATTAACTGTGAACGCTAGGCAAAAATAAACTAACAGAACAACCTAAAATTCAGTATCTCTACCAGTCTCCACGGCAATGGAAATCACAGGATAGTACCTTTCAGCCTAATACAACAGTGGTATCTGAAGCAGAAAAAAAAATAGAACTATGTACTGTATACAGTATATATACTGTATACTGTATATAAAACTATGTACTCTATGTACTGTACTGGAAGTTCTAACAATTGAGGGAAAATATAATTGGAAATAACTGCTAGGATAAAGCTAGACAAACATATACATAATGCATTCATCCCTCAGAACATTGAGATTAGCAGCTTCATTCTTTCAAACAGTTTTTTCTACAGTGCTATGAATATTTCAATACTCCTTCTGTTAACGCAGTGAATAACAAAAAAATAAATTATGCCCTCAACACGGTGATAATCAAAGTATCGGCCACATTTGGATTCTCTGGAGTTAAGCAATCTACCTCAGTCCTCACAGTCAAACCAGCATGAAAAGCAAATACCAAAAGAGCAGCAAGTACTGACAGAAGGTCTGATCACCACAGATCAATTCTTTAATATGAAGTAACTGTTCCAAATTATATCAACTGCTTTATTTAATCTTCATCTTTTGCAATCCCTTAAAGGTATCTGCTAGCTTTATCAACACACCATCCACATTAGGAAGCCCTCTCCTTACGACAGCCCCTCTAAACGTAGTTGGTTTACATTTCAGTATAATTTTATCTATAAGAAAAAGACATTAACATATTCGTTAAGCATTGAGGCAAACTCTTTGCCTGTGTGAGTACTGCTTTAAATACAACATTAGTACTACTTTAAATGCAACATCAAGTTCAATTATTTCTATTTCACACAACTGTTAAAAGCAACTGTTCAAATTGTAAAATTAAAATAAGCTTAGGAATGGTATTTCTACACAGGTATTTTAACAGTTGCCCTACTCCAACTAACTTGAGTAATGACTTAGAACTATATCCTGCACCATAACAGCACTCAAACATTAACTGCAGAAGAAAAATAACTGAAGGTAAATTTTTGAATCGTTTACAGCTAAGAAACATCAATTCATAAAAAGCAGCCAACTAAGATGCGTACACAGAGTTTACAATACATACCAGCAGCAAACCCGAGTTCAGTGAGTATACTTTATGCACATGGAAGTTAATTAAGCCTTTCTGCATAGATTTAATTAATCAATTAAAAGTAGAAGGTCCAGAAATGTTAAAATGCATCTTCACTTATAAAACTCAGGAGGTTTTAAAACTATTATTGAAGCACTAAATATCTTCTTATATACATAGTAAGTAAACAAAGCCTATTTTAGCCTGAAAGACTTTCAGAAGCTGAGCCAAGATTAACCCTGCTTTTAAATATCTGAAAGTATTTGTCACAAGACACCTCCCACTTTCAAGCTAAAGTACCGATGTATATAGTCTACTGATTACATTTCAGAAGAAAAAATAAAGACAAAAATTCATAGCAAAAATGTTAACTTATTCAAAATGAAGAATTGCACACTGTAGCTTTGCAAGCCAAACTTGTTCAATTCGGGTTCAAAAATATTAAAAGATATGATTATGTGCAGAAATATATCATCATTGCACTACCTAGATCTGAAACGCTTCAAAGGGAAAGTACAGAACCTGCTTTTCTCTTTCAAGTATATTTTATTAGACATGATTATTTCCATTCTTAATCCTAAAACACATTGGCATTCTAAAGAGTTATTTTTAATTCTTCCAAATGACAGGCATGGCAGTAACCTCCAAGTCAGAAACCTTCTTGCATAGCCTCGTGTTCCTGACCAAAGGGTACATAAACATGGAGCTTCTACTGCTTGACATGCTGACTATGAGAGCAATGTTAGTGTATGTTGTTGACTGAATTTTGAAATGTGAGAGTAGTGCACCAAGTAAATATCAATCAGAACACACTGTACCAGCTGACACACAGATTATGCATATGTCACTTCACTGAATTTCACTTTGTAGCCCGCTCAGCTGCAATTAGATCAAGGAAGGTGCATGCTGCTAACTGAAAGCATACTTATAAAGATTAAAACCACAAGAAGCATAGGATTTATTTAAACAGTGTTTACAAATTTTAGCACACATATCTAAGTATCAGTAGCCATTAAAAAAAAATATTTCTGCTTAAGGATATTTATTTTTAAAGGGAGTATGTATCTACACAATGCCTTTTGATTCAGTGCCAAAGCTTACATAAATCCTTCAGCTCAGCTTCATCTGTCTGTTTTCCAAACAGGTCCTACTTAGCTTCCCATCAGGGTTTATCATCATAGGAAGTCAGTCAGCTGCTCAAGGTTATAGTAGGCTGTTAGATCCTCCTAATTCTTGACTCCAGTCACAAAGACTTTTACACTCTCTCCATCTTGGAAATAAAGAGGCCAATAGAAACATACCATTCTGAGAGTGATTTTCCTATTGTATTTTTCTTCATGAAGTCATATGGGTACCAAAGAGAGCAATAATGGATTCATGGCACTGCTCTCAATAGTGAGAGCTCACTGCTCTCTTATATGCTCTCTGCCAAAAGCAGACAAAAAAAATTAAAAAGGTTTTTGTGAACTTGCAAGATAAATGTCTTCAGAGGAAATTTAGCTGTAGTTATGAGAAGGACAGAGTAAGTACCAGCTGCTATAGAAAAAGCTGGCATGTTGTAGGCTCCTACAGAGCAAAAGTCAAACATAAGACATAATTGATTACAGCCATTAATGAATGGATAAATAAGAGTTATCCAAAATGACCAAGAAAGAGGAAGGACTAAAGGTCTGGAGAAAGCCATTTTAGCTCTACCACACATCGTCAAGTGTTTAGTGGAGAGCAAAGCGTGAAAGAGATGTTGGCATTTTTAATTTGGACACAGCAATACCTATCTAAAGCAAAGCTTTAGTTCTGGCAGCTGCTGCCACTGAAATTAATTGCCTACAGATGACAGACTAAACTTCCAGCACTTTTCCCTCTAATAGAAAACATCTCGGAAGTTATTTTTAATACAATTTGAAGCATACTTCCATCCATGAAAGCCTACCAATACATTTTGGGGGCTATGCAAGTCATGTAGTTCCTACCCTCCTAAAAGTAGAAATGACAAGCTACTTTTGTCGGCTATGAAGTTGATGAGCTAAATAAATAAAAAAAAAATAATAAAAAATCTGCAATTATAAAGTACATCACTATAGAAATGTAAACCCTAAAATTTGAGCTACTGTGCTTTTGGTTAAAAAAAAATAATATATCCACTCAATGGGGGTATATTAAGTAGAATAGGCAGTAGGAAAAAGTACTGCAAAACTCGCAGCGTCCTGGGATGCATCTCCTTTCCTGAGTGTCAGCCGTGCTCCAGCTTTTAGTGGTACATCCTTTTACAAACTTACAGTTAAGGAAAAAGATGGAAAAAGAGGGCATCTTTCATCAAGGAGACATAATGATAGAAGACTTTAGCTACAGCAACACGATGGATGCTACAGCAAAACTACTGAATCTTCTGGTTTCTAAAGAAAGAAGTTATAAACCAGACAAGTAGAAAGAGCCCATCTCCTCCTGCCTTGCCCACTGGTAAGGATGCTCACCCAGCTAATATTCCTGACCATGCCAGTGCCACTGAGTGCATTATTCACATTCATTTAACTGCAGCCTGATGCACAAGTCTGATACCAGTGATACTTTCTGGTATCACCATCATGAATGTCTTGCCATTAAAGAATGAGGTGAATTTGTATATATATTTTTACTGTTATATATATAAACACACAACTCATTATCTTGTAAACTTGGAAATCTCTCTTGAATTATCCTCTATATTTCAGTTTTACGTTTGTCAGGAAATTGGAATGACGTGGAGATTAGTCCTAATTATAGTATCATACCAAAAGTGAAATATGAAAGTTGCACCTGTTGAAAACACTCTGCTTGCCTTTCTGTTTAATAAGAAACTCACTGAAACGTAGAAGGGGAAGGACAATGAATTGCAAAGTATGTACAGGTTCATTTTATGTTTTTTATGACAGGAATTACATTGTTCACAGCAGCTGGCTTCTCAACTTCAGCAGGATCCTAATAAGAAAGTTTTAAAATAGAACCTGCTCTCTAGTAAAATGATTTTGGATAGACATCAAGTACAAATTTAACACAAAAGGCACACAGGTTCTCCTGTAACAATTTTCAGTTATACACATACAGTATTACTTCCATTTTTAAAAAAGGAAATGCTCCCAAAATTAGATGTGTAGAATCTGCCTCTCATGAAATGAAGTTATGTCCCTTCCTCACCCGTATGGGAGGCTAAAAGTCTTACTTATGGTATCAGCTAGACAACTAATCAAGGATAGAAAAGGCAAGGGCAAATACACTGTGGCATAGTTAGAGATATTATGAATTATCACCAACTAGTATTCTAGCATTCCAGGTCCTGAAGGACAATCCAATTTAAGTTTTGTGGCATGCCTTCTTCAGTCTTAATATATTTTCAACCTTCACCTTTTCATGTTCAAAAATCTTGCTATTTCTGGAGCCTGACTTTCAACCAACGTGTTCAGAATATTTCTAATTACAACTCCACAAGACAGACCACATGCTATGAAAAATAAAAAGCAGCAAAAGACTGTATGTTGATAACTCCTGAAAAAAAAATGCAGGGTACTTACAATAGTTTTTCCTTAAGAAATTAGTTTCCAACCAGATCAAGTTTAGTAATAGATTAATCAAAGCAGATACTGGTTTCATCTCTATTTTCCACCAATCTTTAGAACAAATCCCAATGTTTACATTCCTGTTGGGAGAAAAAACAAAGGTTAAAAAAAAATTTCTTTTTCACATAACCTTCAGCATAGTTTACAAAGGCACAACTCCAAAACTATGATTAAAAAAATTAATTAATTAAAATTCTATCCTTTGGCCAACAAATCCGAATAAAATATATTCTAAAGTTGAAAGAGTCTGAGATTGGGGAAAGTCTTAAATTCAGACGTTTTACTGAAACTAGAAAGGGACATAACATTGGTGAGACTCCTGAAGATCCGAAGAGGGTAAAACGAAGTCCTGGAATTAAAAACTAGAGGGCAGTAAAAAGGAGAAAGACTGTAATAGTAGATGGAATAAGATTCAATGATCCAGCCTTCTCTCTCCTAGAAAATTGTGCATCTGATTATACATTGGATTTTCCGAAACTCTTCAGCTCCCTGCAGCTGTCTCGTCCACCCTGACAGGATACCAACAGACTCAGAAGCAATATCAAGGTACACTGAGGCCTGAAACGAAGTCCATCTTTATACTTCAAAAAAACAAGATATGAACACACATTTGCTTACTGTTGCAATAACACATGCAAGTCTGACTCCTATCAGTGGGAGTAGTCAAAAAAGCACCACAACCAATCAACAATCCTCATCAGAATTCTTTCACTTTTGCTGCTGGTTGCAAAGGTCAGAGGAGTTACAGCACAATCATTAACTCGTTCCTTTGCCCTTCTTGGCCAATGCTGTATGTGTAGTTTTCTACAGAAAGAAATAATTGGGTGTACTTTAAAGGGCCTCAAGGAAAACTGCAAAGCAGTCAAGCAGACAGCAAAACGAAGCACAAAAATGAAAAATACCCAAATAAAAGCTTAATCAACAAATCCATCACATGAAACCTTGCTTTCTTAGAATACTTCACTGTTGTCTTCTGTTACGTGGTGATTTATTTCATGATAAACAAACCATAGATTAACTTAATGTATATTCTACTGCTCTTTGTTAAGATATTAGATTAAAAAAAGTATTTGACAAAAACATATTTTTTTCCCCAAGTTGGTTGCTTTCCCTTCCAAATTAGTCTACTGTAAGATCTTGTAGTTTCTAATTGTTCATTTAAGAAACAAAATCTTCCCACTTAGCTATAAATTGCAATGTAAGATTGTAGCAATGAAGGGATAATGAAAGCAGTTCTGCAAAAATAGTTTCAAGACCAAATTTATACTTTTTTAGCAGCTGGAAATAAACAATTAAAAGGGACAGAATTACCAAGCCTAAAAATAGTTATTACACCCACTTATAGGGCTTCTATCAGGAAGACAGGAGCATCAGAGAGACCTTAGTATAAGAACAGAAATACACTAACTGTTAAAGAGAAATGCATCAACATACACACGTAACATTGTGCAAAAGAGAAATGCTTGAACTGAAGTTTGAATTACAGCTAAAAAAAATACGATCCGAGTAAACTTCCTGCAGAATTCTTAACTACCGAATTCTTACCGTAGAAAACCTGAACAAAACTGCATTTTTACTAAGAAGCAGCAGAAAGGGCATTCTATAAAGCGAGACGTCTACTAAAAAAATAAAAAACAAGAGAAAAGAAAGAGTGGGCAAGGGGAGACAAGACAATATTCGAGTATGTCAAAAGGAACCCAAGATGACCACAAAACTGCGCATTAGCACAGCAAATGCTACTTTTACTGCCGTAAAGAGAACAGAGCCTGAAACGTTCCATTCACGGAAAGTCTCTTGCGGACCTTCAGGCGGCACGGACGGCTGACCCGCCCCGAGGGGCTGCGGCTCCGGGACGGGGCTCCAGCTGACCCGGGGGCGGGCCCGGCCCGGCCGCACCGGCAGCCCGCGGCCGAGGGGGCGCGCCCCGTTCCCATGGCAACTCCAACCCCGCCGCCGCCGCTCGGGAGCGGCCAGGACAGCGGCGCCCCCGTCAGCCCCGGCACCGACTGCCTGAGGGGCGGGAGGGCCCCGGGTAGCGC
>JAHREE010000559.1:5455193-5468504 GCA_033628505.1 Tringa tobata | reverse complement strand
TGCGGCCCACGGGGCCCTGTGAAGTCTCATGGATGCTGTCACCAGCCATCTGACAAGATTGACACTAATAAAGTCACGAGTCTGACCTAAATAAGGTGTGGTTCTTAAGAACCAGCTTGGCTGCAAGACTGCATGACAGTGCAGTTATTTATTCTGAAATTTATAGACTTCTCTTAACTGGCTGCATAAGGGGAATTGAGAAACGATCTACCAGACACTGATCTAAGTACTCACAGAAGACGTGAGATGCCTACCGGCGGTGCCTCTCAGTGCAGCTCCGGCTGTATTATAATTGTGGCTTAATCTTTGCCCATAAATCAGGGATATTAAAGCAAAGCAGGTAGTGCTACATATTAATAAGTTTGCCAGGGACTGGCCTTTTTTTTCCCTTTCAATTGTGTTCTCACTAGCTGTTATAAATTTCATGTGTTTGGACTAGAATTTGCCAAATCAGGCAGAAACCTCAGGCCATGTTCTTTGGTAATTGTAACCAAAAGCACCTAATCATTTTCAAGACTAAGATCATTGTTGTGCAACGTTAAAATATTCCATTAACCATTTTCTCTTTTTTTTGAAACTCAGGTGCCCTCATGATTGATCCAACAAATTTTAATGTATCCGAGATACTTTGTTTTGCATAGGCGACCTGCTTCCTGCTATCCTCAAGATAAGTCAGCTACTTGGAGAAATGTTCTCAAACTTTGTTGGTTTTCCCACTGTGTATGTGATCAGTAGCAACTTATTTTTTCCAAATCTTACATCTCTGAAGACTTGTGGCAGATAGTTTGGGATATTTTCAGGAGAAGTAGTCTAATCATACAATGTGCCAGAATGTTTGCAGATTCCAGGGCTCAGACTGAAACCCCCTTTGGGATAAGGATTGTTTCTCACTTTATGTTGTTCAGCAACTACTAAGACCCCAATTTGATTCAAAGCTTCTAGTTATTACAACTATAGTAGTTTCCATAAGTAATGATATAGTAACAAACTCCCTTTGGTTGATTAGAAAAAAATCATAATGAATATTCAGTAGTCAACAACAATACACAGTAACTTAGGATGCAAGTCAAACGTAAAAGGCTTGAGTATTACAGGCAGTATTTGTATGAGCCAGACAGAATCTGGTTGTCTAAAATGCCAGGATGATAACTGTACATGTTTTACTATCTGAGAAATAGCTCTATTGCAGTAGTGAAAATCACATCAATCTAAACTCATTTCACATCAGTCCAAAGCAAGATTATTTAAGGATCTTTGGCATAATATGACACAGTAAGAGGCTTGTACCTTAACACTGCAATGTGAATATGAATATTTAATCTTATAAATCTTTGTCATATCGCATTATTAATACATTCATTAGAAATGATTTTCACAAAGGCCATTGCTCTGTTGATGTTTTGATACTTTTCCAAATGAAATGAACTGTTTTTAGAGATCACAAGGTGTTTTTACAGTGATTGCCTTACAGGGTTTGATGTCTAAATCAAAAACTTTGGTAAAACAAACCAAAAAAGCTCTAGTACCAATACCTACAAGAAGTAGAAGAAAACATAACAGAAAGAAAAACATCAGCAATAAGGACAGTAATGCTAAGAAAATGTCTATTTTTTAAGCAAACTAATTCTTTGTTTTCTGTTGGGCTTAACCACCTTGAAGTTCAGTTTGAACAGAGTTCTGAATCACTCAGTGGAACTGTAAGCCAAAGAGTACAGTTGTACTGTAAACCCAAAACAATATCTTTAATGACCCAACAGCATTACAACTAATCATATTACTTCAAAGTACTTTTGATTGCAGATAGAATTGTACAATCGTGGTGTCTGAGCTACAGAGAGCCATTAAACTTTGAAGAAAATTTCAAGCAGTATCTTTGTCAAGACAAACTGGATGTAGACAAATGTTTGTATATGCTGTATTCCCTCTTCCATCTGAAATTGAATGAACAAAATTGTTTCTAAAATTTGTTACGTAGTCTGTATTAAAACAAACAAAAAATTTAGTTTATTTAGTCTACACTTCATGTAGACGTAGCCTCACTGAGCCTTCTCATCGGCTTTTTTGTGGAAGGACTTCTAGCCACTACTTTATGGACCTTAACTGACCATAGAGCAATTCCATACTTCGAGTATCTTTGTCTTAGTCTTCTAGTTTATTCTCAGATAAACTGAAGAAAAAACCAGAAATTTTACAGAGATGAAAAGAACCTTTGGTGAGATAAAGAAATGCCTCTCTCAATCTGATTTATATGCTTCATTAAACTATAATCAATGGATATGGAAAATCATCTTGCTGTGTAGAAGTGTACATATGCATGTGCACATTGTGGTTTCCGTAGTGCTGTGTTCCTGCATGATGGACCATATTGTAATTTCTCAGCTCATGTAATTTGTGCTATGAATAAGAAACAAGCCAGTTAGCTTGAAAAGCAGATGCTACTTAGCATACACGGTGATAGTTTACACACTGCTCTTCCAAGCCCAGTACTACACGCTGGAATTGTATTTGTTTCTTCTACTCTGGGTAGTAACTTCCCGTATATATTATTACATAGGGCTGATTGAAACTGCTACTTTTCATTAAAATGTCATTTAAAAAAAGTAAACATGAGTCAACTCATGAATCTGAAGTGTCTGGAAATGGTGGTTTTGGTTGCAACTCGTTTGAAAATGCACATTTGCTTAATGAAGGGGCCGTACTTGGGGCCATAAAGGGGAGCTTCCAACCACTGCCTATGGGTGGATCTGGAGGGATTTTCTGCTAAGTGAAAGAGATTTCAGTATCCTTCTGCTTGGGCGTTTTTTGGGGGTGTGTATGTTTTTGGTTTTTTTTCCATAGCTTGCACAATTTTCAAATTGGACAATTTCCACATGCTTCAAATTGTTTCATGCAAAGATGGTCTTTTAACATCCTTCCAGGAGTTGGTAATGTTTTCAAGATGAATTTAATGCAACTTCTACTAAAATTCCCATGACAATTAAACAAAAATTTCTTTTTAAATTATTATTCCAACTCTTTAAATACATATTTTGGTTTAATCAAATTATAGAAAACTTCATGAAATTAAACAAGGACAAATGCAAATTCCTGCATCTGGCAAGGAATAACCTCTTGCAATGATAACTGCTGGGGACCGTCTGCCTGGGAGCAGCTCTACAGAAGAGGACCTGGGGATGTTGGTAGACATGAACCAGCAGTGTGCCCTGGCAGAACGGTGGCCAGTAGCATGGTGGGCAGTATGAACAGGAGCACAGGACCTGCGGATTGAGGGGACTCATTACCCTTCACTCAGCACTCATTAGACCACATGTAGAATACTGCATCCAGTTTTAGGAAGCCCAGTACAAGAAAAACCCTGATCAGCTGGAGTGAGGTCAGCACCCTTGGACCACTAGGATGGTTAAGGGTGACCAAGGAAAGAGGGAGGACTGGTTCAGCCCGGAGAAGATATGACTTTGTGGGAACTAACAGCAACCTTCCTGTACTTTTAAGGGTACTACCAAGAAGACAGAGGTAGGCTCTTCGCAGTGGTGCGTGACAGAAGGGCAAGGGACAAGGTGCATAAATGGAAATGAGGTTCGGAGTGGGTATAAGCAACAGCTTTTCAACCAACAGTCAAGCAGTCCCCACTCTTGGAGGGCTTTGTGGCCAGGCTGAATAAAGCCCCGGGAGACTTGAGCTGACCTCATGGCAAAGGGTTGGATTAGATTGCCTCCTGAGATGCTTTCCAACGTGAATTATTCTACGAGTCTGATTAAAAAAATCATATAAAACTGAAAAATCAGATCATACCAAAAGTATACTCTCTTTGAAACTTCCTATAGACAGCCATGTTAAAAATTTCGACCAGTTCCAAGTTGTTTGAGTCAGAGAAATACAAACTGGACTGAGCAAACAGTTCTCTGACACAAACTGTTTAGTCAATAATGGGTCATGAGTCACAGTGGTTCATAAGGGAAATTGTGTTTGTTGATATATTCCCTAAGAAATTAATGTAATTTCTTATTTCCTACTAATCTCATTGACTCATTAATGGGTCCATTACTATCAGGTTAATGAACGGAGTGAAAGAAGCTATTCAACCCACAGCTGGAATTTCAGAGGTGCAGCAGAGAAAGAAAATCAAATGCAGAAAAATGACACAGCAGTGCCTTAACTAGGAATGTTTTCTCATGAATATGACAATAGAAATTTGAGTAACTTATAGGTAACAGACGTCTGAAAGTTGTGTTTTTCCCTTGAGTTGCATCCAATGTTCTTGCTACCATTGGAAGAAGAAATGCAGTTATTTTATGGGAATAGAAAAGCCTTGCATTTGTTTGCTTCTCCGCAGAAAATCAAATCTGATTCTCTCTCCCAAAAGAGTATGACACCTATTCCCCTTATCCACAGCACTTACTATTACAGCACATTCTTAATTTCTTTTCATTGCAAGCATATGATAAACATCATTCTCATTACATTTTAGTGAAGGTAGTGGAAAAGTCCAAACGGAAGTTAGAGATAATTAGAGGTATCATCATAGTATAGAAATAGGAAAAGTTGAAAAAACATGATGAGGCTTTTTAACTTCAGCAATGAAATTTTAGGCAGGACAGATTTTCCTATAACTCCCAAATCCATTGCTGATCAGACAACGCAATAAAATACCTTCTCATTAAAATTAAAAGCATCAAATAATGGTGGAAGCACTGAACCCGAGAAAATATGCTCTGTGAAAAAGTTAGCATTTAAGCCTGTAAATAAACAGTCTTCTTTTGATATCTGGATATACTGCTGGCTGAAACTACTTCTAAGTTCACTTGCACGTAGTGTCAAATCAGGGACAAACACAGAGCATTTACTTTCTTTCACAATTCACGGAGCAGGCAAGCAGGGATAAATGCCAGATGAAGATGAAAATGGTAAACATGCAGCTAGTGATTTATTTTTGGTCTGTTTGAACTGATTAATGAAATAAATAATTATCTAGATCTGGGACTTTGGACTTAGCGAGCATGTGGCATATGGCCACATCCATGGTTTTCTATTCATATTCCTTTGTGCTGGAACATTAGTGGTGGCACACAAGTGCTATGTATTATAAGCCAGTGATATAAAAAGTAGAAAAATGCCAAGTTCAAGGCAACAGTTGCCTGTTCCATGCATGCTTTCACATGTTATCCTGATGGGAGAAAAGAGGCAGAGAGGGGTGAAGAGGGATGCTATGATTAACAAACATGTTCCTTTTATCTGATCACTTTGGTCATTCATTTTTCCCACATCCCGTTGAGATGTCTAGGAGTTATTATATTTGGGGGAAACTCAAGATGACCATCTGAATCTCAGTTGGGCAAACTTTTCTTTAGTTCTTAAATGCTTTATATTGCTGCTTAAATGAAGATATAAAAAGATATTCTTCACATGTCAAAGGCAGGTGTGTTTAATCAATTAAATATTCCGACTGTGGACTAGCTCAGAATCAAAGTACCAGATGGAGCAGCAGCAGGAGAAGAGAGAACAATGGACAAAGTGCCACCAGGCTGCTTTCCAGGTTGGGATCAAAAATAAGGAATTAGGACTGAATGTTTCAGAAATAGCTTCTTTGACTCCTAACAGTCTGCAAACCTCAAGTTTAGGCGGGGGTTCAGGTTTTCTCTTCCATGATTATCATTAGCCACAGACACACTTTCATTTTAACATACCTGGTATCTGGGCTAAGCAACCCAAATGAGGGTGTGGACCATGTTGATAAGAATTTGACTTACCAAATTCAGTTTTTACCTCCAAACCTTCATATTCTCTCAAGGCACTAATATCCTTAGCTCTCACAATAAAACAGCACAAGGTACCTATGGTGTTCAAACTGTTTTCCTCACATATGCCATGGGGTAAGTGCCTGCAAACTTCAATAACAGCGGCGCTGATCAGCTCTGGCAAGCGGCAGCCACTGCCCACCCACTGATAAGCGGTGACTGTTGTTTGCAAACTTTGGCTCCCTATGCTTCCTGCACCACCAGCACCCAGCCAACCCTCCGCAGACACTCCAGTCATCTGGAGCTTCTCCGGACACATCCCAGAGGAGAGGGGCAGGAGCACAAACTGGAAGTACACGCTGCAGAGCTGCTTGGATGCCAGCACGGGCTACCTGGATCTCTTGCTGCTGAACAGCCTCTGCCATGGAGCTGCCACGCTGGGCCCTTCGTGTGCATGACTGCAGGCTAGCAGACTGAAGTTAGCAAAGGGATTTTGTCAGCAGAGTGCAGTAAGCCAAATACCATTTTCTGTGGGATGCACGTAATTCAAGAGGTGTAATGACAGAGGCCCATCCCAAAGAATATCCAGCGGTTAGATAAATGAGTGAGTGATGAGCTGTGAGTTCAGGAATACCTGCTTTACAAGTTGTATTCTGCCTTTCTGCATTAGTGGACTCAGGTAATGCTGCAAAATTCTAAATTGCATTGCCAGTCATACTGTCACGGCTTACAAAATATACAAAATTCCTAGTTTTTTCCATATTTTCACACTTTACATACAATTACCTTGAGATTCCAATAATTGACCTTGATACCGCACTTGCTAGGAAGGTGTACGGACTGGAAGTCAAAATGTTTCTTTATGAATCTATTAGTTTTTCATTGTGCCTTCATTCTTCAGACCAGGCAACCAGGAATTGTTCATACAATGTTTCCAGCACGGCAAAAAGAAAGCCCCTTAGAACAGCTCATCTCCATCCTTCAGTCAAATTCCTGCCGTAACTGACTTGCAGATCTCCACTTCTGCACTAACATTTTGCTATTTGGTGAGTCTGAGATTGAAGAAACAATTTCCTTTTTTTCTTGTATTTGTAGATTTCTCTGTTGTTCAGTGCCATTGCTGAACCAGGGGGTTTTGGGTGTCTTTTTGTCTTTCCTTGTTCATGCCAGTCAAAGAAAAGCTCGACTAGAAGACATCCAGGCCAACAGGGTTTGGAAATGCAACATAAATCTGTGGTCGGCTCTTGGCTGTGCTGTAAAGTGGGTAAGAAAGACAAACAACAAACAACTCTTACTGAAACAACCCTGCTTTCTGCAAGCTGAAAAGAAGCAAACTTCTTCCAAACACTGCGTTCTTCCACATCCACTGATTGTAATTAAATCTGGTACATTTTATAGCTCAGGATGATGATGTGAAACTGAGTTTAGCTATGAAAAAAAACCCCCAAAGTTGCAAGATCTGTTTGACAACCACCATCTGAGAATGTTTCTTCTTTCACTTGCCCAGCTGAATAGAAACAGCTGGTACTAGATAAATCTTTAGGATTCTTACTTGCCTAAACAGCATTTACCAAATGGAAATCATCTGGAAAATGTGGAAGCATGCCTTCTTTGTACGCTTTTTCTTCTGTGTGAGAATTTACAAAATGTCCCCAGAAAAAGAACAGGAACAATTGCCAAACAATGATTGATTAAAAAAAAAATTAGGAATTTAGAGCAATTAATTCTTACATGGACATGATATAAAAGCCAAGTAATAAAGGACATTTTATTCCAGTCATTCTTAAATGTCTAAGCAGGAAAAGTAAAGCACTCAGTTGTTTACCGCTCAGAGCACATAACAAAGTTGTGCCTTGTCACATGAATTCATGGAGTGCGTTGATACAGAGGAAATGAGCTGTTGGACATTTCATTTCTTCTGGTTTTGTACATTTCTAATTCTCCAAATTGGTGTCTGTATTATTTATTTAGAAAACCAAGAATAAATACATTTTTATAAGATTAAATTAACACTATTTTTTTCTAACTATGTATTTGCCAGAAAATATGCTGCACCCTTAAAACTCTTGTATGTGCTATTAAGCTAAATAACCTCCTACTGCTATCCAGCTGTTACCATAGTGCCCAACACAGGCATTTTCTTTAATGTAGCTAGGACAAAACATCCAGATTGCTTTTTTATTCAGGCAGGAAGCACAGTAGGTGACTCAAGACTGCAGTGTGACATACCGTGCCTTTGCAGTCATTCTCATTTTTCCTTCTTTTCAAATTTTTATTTTATCCCAATATTAAAAAAGGGAAATGTCAACCTCTAGAAATAACAGAAGGAAACAAAAAGCCATTCTAGCTTTTAACAAGTGTCTCTGACTCATTTATGGGAATCTTAGGATGCCCACAACACTTCTTCTAGCACACAAAATCCTCATGAAAAGATGGAAAATAATCTATAGAGGCTATTTTATAGAACTAAAATACACATCTTACTTTTTAACCTAGGAATCCCTCACAATTCACATATCACCAGGTAGTACTACCTGGTGATGTCTACCACATAAGCAAGGATAAGATAAAATTAAATACGATTTTATAGAGTAGGAGTGAAGACAACTCTGTCAATGGTATATTAATCTGAAGAGGAATTGTTACATATTTATTTTCAGAATATTTTGCTTTTTTTATAATAACTTATTAAAATATATGAGTGTCTATGTTTTAGAGGTTATGTATCATGCATCTTTATTAAGTACAGCATATTTTATATAAATCCTATCACAAAATGCTTTCTAAAGTGCTAGAGAAATATTGTGGAATCAGACTCTTCTCAGAGTAGACACAGGTTGCAGCAAGGAAAATTCTGGCTTGACTGAAGGACAAAACACTTCAGTGCTCAAACACTGGGACAGTGAAATCACCTCCTTGAAAGTATTCACAACTGTGAGATAAGGCGCTGAGCAACCTGGCTGAACTTTTTAGGCACTGCTTCAAGCAGAGCTTGGGAGGAAGTGGCCACCACAAGTCCCTTCCAGCCTAGAAGTATTCTGCGATTCTGTAACTGTAAAAGCCACAAAAAATGTAAATGGCTGATATAAATATATATATATTTATACATAATAGCTAATAGGAAATGTGTAATAGCTAAAATATCTGCAAGAGAATTTCTAAAATATATTTTAGCCAAGTGCTAAATAACTACATTTAGATCCTTTATAAAGATCTATATCTGTTTTTTTCCCCTTCATAACGATCTTAAACTGCATCACTAAAGTTAATGGAAAAGTAGCAAGCAAACTGAATCTAGAACAAATATATCTCTACAACTCAAGTATATTTCATCTGTAGTTATATTTTTATATATGCTTTTCATTCCTTTTTTGTTATGCTGCAGTTCTAAATATGAAATTGGAATTATATAGTCCTTCATTTGATGATAAATTCTGAGGAAACATTTCATTTCATGTGGACTTATAAGAAAACTCTTTCAGTACCTATGCTTATTTAGTATTCTTAATTATTTTTATTTAAAACCTGAAAAGAATAATCTGGAACAGAGACTTGCAATGTGTTGAAAATTGTAAATAATTCTGAGCTACAAATCAATATATTTACATATGAAAAAAAAGTAATATATTAGGATATGACTTTTCAAACCTTTATATAAGAGGAAACTTTACTCGTGTAGTCTGTACAAGTCTCAGCAGGTAAAATTACTCACCAGCATAAATGTTCCCAAGAATAGGCTCTAAATGGATTCTCAATAACTTACAAAGTATCTACCACACAAAAGAATTGCAGCATATCAGCACCCACAGCTAATGCGCTTCATTTACTGTAAAAGTTGTACTATTAACCACAATTTCACTGTACTATTTAGTTACTATAAATGAAATGTACAGACAATATAGACAATGTAGTAATGCTGACTTGGTAAAATTGTTTGACAATAATTGACTGTACTTTAATTCCAGGCCTAATTATTTGATAATTATTTAAGTATTTAATAAGCTATTTAATTAATAACCCAACCCCTACAATAACAAAATACTCTTTTACTGAATCACTGCTGAATGGTAGATCTACAACACTTACAGGTTTTCTAAAATTCCTTTCAGTGACATTCACTTTGTGAAGCTTTAGAAACCATGAAACCACTTAAAACTGTCATCCTTTAAAAGCTGTATCATACTTTAATGATATTTTAAGTGCGTATATTCTATGATTCAGACATCCAAATATATTTGTAGGCTCGAAGTTGCAGCCAGTGCCCGTGAGATAAATGTACAGAAACCAGGTAGTACTGAGAGACCCACTGAAAGCCATGGGGCCAGGCATCCGACCTACTTTTGAAAAATCTTACTATGGTCCCAACTACATCTTAAACAGCTTTGAAATCCTGTTCTCGTATCATTAATTCCTGTGGTTGATAACTAAAATGTGAACGTTACAGAATGCCACTTCTTTATTAGGGCTACACAGCACTCTACTGCTGTCACAGACCCAAACCACAGGCATTTGCTAAAAAAATCCATGGACTTTGAAACAGTCAAAATTGGCATTGCACTCTATTGACATGGTATGAAGTCAACATTTAAAGAAAAACTACAGGGTCTTTAAAAAGAAGTCCATGGCTCTGGCAAAGACAGAAGGAAGACAGTATTTTTAGTGAAACTGCTCTCAATGATGGTTGAGAGATCTAAGCATTTATTTGCACAAGCAGTCAGTATTTTGCAAGAAGGTGTGACACTGAACATTTGTCTCTTTTCTACAACTGAGTAACTTATCCACTTGAAAACCAAATTCAATTAAGTAAGCCCATATTTCAGTTTACAATACTTAAAGGTTGTTAGGTTGTTTGACAACAATTGTGAGGTTGTTCCAAGTAAAAGAGAAGTTGGAGTTTAATTTATAGTTATGACTGCCGTCATGTTGTTTGCATTAGCATGTGAAGGTACAAGCAACCATGTGTTATAATGAAAAGTTGCTACATTGACCTGAAATGACTTTTCCTACACTTAGACCTCATAAGCAGTGACCTTTATATTGAAGTTACTATCTTCTAGCAAGAAACAGCAAACAGAAGGACATGCTTCTGATAGATTTGATAGCTATTATTATTAGGCTATGCTCAATTAGATTTTCAAATTGTTTCTGTCACATATAGTTCTACATTTCATGTAATCACTCCCTTTATCTTCAGCCCGTTCCAGTCTGTACCCAATATACTTCACAACGGAAGTGGCTTAGTTTCCTTTAATAAACTTGGGATATATCCTTTTGGGCCTGCTATGACTTGATGGCTTTATTCTTCCGTATTTCTCCACAAGTGTCTTTTCATCCTCATCATGAAGGCAAAATTTCATATGCTCGCATTCAGACCTTGCATAGCTCTGCGCCTACATAAGTCTTTGTTCCTAATTCCTTTTGCTAGCTTCTTGTTTTCTGTTTATGCATCTCTAAAGCTTATCTTTTAAATACATCTATTGCACTCTCTTGTAATACCTCCTCATGCTATTCCTTAGGCTTGCCATTCTGTGCCTCTTATCATTCACGTCTGTTTTAAATATATTGATTTCATGAAACTTTTAAAAATGACTCATCATAAATATATTAGGCACTTTTAATCCAAGCTTATTTTTTATCACGCTGCGCAATATATGCCTGAAATGTAGTTTGTGTCTAATTTAAATTCTAAGTACTTGAGGCAGAGAATGTATCTGCTTCTTTATTACTTGTGCTACCGCAGAGCTTAGGCGCTGTAATGGGTCCCTTTGGAGTAGGTGGTGCACATACACATCAAGAACAGCAGCATTCTCTGTAGTATACAGCTTGCACAAGGACTGGCTGTGAATAGTAATTAAAACAACACTCTTTTCTCACTCAGTCAGCAGTTACATTGATCTGCTGAGATTCTACAGATTTTCTGATCAGGGTTATTTTCAAAGCAGAGCAACAGTTTTTTACAGAGTGCTTGCAAGCTGGATGCTTCTATCAAATGTGGGGCATACAGTGCGCAGCAGAGAAACCACAGCAGTGCTAGCACTGAAACAAGCACAAGCACACTTAGGCCTCATCTTGTTCTTTTTTTTTAATTTCAAATTCTCAATTTTCTTCAGTTTCATCACATCTGTGAAATGATTTACACTTTGATAAAGGAGGAAGCATGTACAAGACTGAGAAGGCAAATGAAATAATGACATCTTGACAGGCAAGAGGAATTTCTGGAAAGACTGAAAACGTGCTGCCTGACCAAATGAAGTATTTCTCAACTCATATATCCTGATTAGCAACTGAAGGAAATTAAGAACAGCTTGGAGAGACTTAGGGAGATGAGTAACTTGTAATAAGATGGGCACGTGTGTTAGGGATGACAATCAGAAGACATCCTTAGCATTGTTTCTCATAAGTTTTTATATCCGTAATCAAAAGGATGTACCATCTGCAAAAAGATGAAGTTTCAAACATAGCACAATTTATCACTGATACCCTGAATTTCTATTGGAGGCCGTAATAGAATAAATAAAGTGATATAATCAATTAAAGAAATGTGTACTTACAGGTTTAGGGTTCAATACTGTATCTTATTTCATAAAAAGTACCTCACAGAGATGTTACATTAGTGTGACCATGTTAAAAATGTCCAACAAAGCTTAACATGTAATTACAGTTTAGATTTTTCATTATAATTCTTACCTAAACCCTTTTTTTCCCTTTTATTAAGAGAATTTACTGGATTTACCAAATATACTAAATTAATGAATTTAATAAATAACATAATTTATAAAAATAATACTAACTTGTCAGAGGATAAGGAAAAATATTTTAATTTTCAAAATATTACCAAAATTGCAATTGAAAAACTAATTTGATAATTTATTGGTAAAAATGCTGTGATAAAAGATGAAGAAAAGCTGCTTTCTATTTTGAAAGCTAAAAACTCTCCATCTTGCAACATGGCTCACAAGGGATGCTGAGGCAGTTCGTCATCATGGACAGAAGTATCTGGATTTTGAACTACTAGGGTTGTATTTTTTGCACTTCCAGATATTTAGAACAACTGAACACGTGTGTGCGTGCACACCAGCCACTCACCATTTTGCTTAATGCTTTCCAAACAGGCAGAACTTGAGTGACGAATAAAATACCCTGAAGGACTACTTGAGGGCCACATGAGCTTCAGGTGGACGCCATTTTGAAAATCATGCCATCTCATTTATTTATCTTGAAAAGGCCTTTCTTTAAATTCTGGTGCATTAGGAGAAGTTGCTTCCATAGGAAGGCAACATCCAAGAAGTTTATGTCTCTTCAGCTTTGCTTCATTAGCGGGGCGGTGGCTCGACAGAGGAGAGGTGCCTGCCGTTCCCTCGCCTCCCTGCCAGCTCCCACCCTCGCATGGGGTCTCCATGGCCGGGGTGCTCTCCACAGCCGACAGCTCTGACAGGCTTTTGGGGAACGGCGATGCAAAGGGACTGTGTGAGCCGATGCAGGCAGAACACAGGAACGACCACAAAACCACGGATTAAGGGCAAAGAACAAATTTAATCTCAATACCTCATGGATCGGGGAACCTCTGAAGCGGCAC
>JAHREE010000559.1:5401842-5455083 GCA_033628505.1 Tringa tobata | reverse complement strand
AGCCTGGGCCTCAACGGTCGAGGGAGGCTGGCGGGGGGGGGCGGCGAAGAGGTGGGAGCGGACGGGGAGGACGTCGCTCGGGGCTGCATCCTTGCTGCTGGGACTTAGGGACGACGCCCTGTTTGGGCTAAGGGCCCAGGCCGCTTTCCTATCCGGCTTGGCTCCCCTTTTGGGTTGCTAACGACCTCCACCGACACTCGGGCCCGGTAGCTGGGCCTAGCTCTCCTGGCGCCCGTTGCCCGTTCCCCGAGCGCCCCCTTCCTGCCTCAGGGCCAGGTTTATTGGGTGTTGGGCTCCTCTTTAGCTAGCCCCCCGGGGTAATATGGAGCTCGAAGCCTTCTTGCTGGGTTGACCTTTCTGGTAGAGGCCTCAGCATCCGTTCCTACCTTTCTACCTGTTCCGAGGTGACTAGCACTATATTCCTTGATTCAGGCAAGGTAGGATCAGCTAGTCATTCCTCTTCATCCTATAAGGTATACTGAGGGGTTTGGTTGCTACTTTCCAAATCAATCCAGGTGTGCTGGGAGCTTTCCCTTTCAGGGCCTTTTGTGTATCTCTTTTAAGCAATCTTAACTTGGCAGGCTCATAGACTGTGCTGCTTGCAATGTTTCAGGAGTACATCAGTTCAGGGGCTTATTCATCAGTTTGTCCATTTCATGTTACTATGTCATCTTGGAGAAGGGTGTCCTGGGTACTAACTGTATGTTTTAAAATTACCTTATTTGAATTCTTCCATGCGCTTCTTTTTTTGTTGTAACTAAAAAAAAACCCCTGCAATTTGAAGTACGGGTGTCTGGGGGATGACTTTGAGAAATGCTTCTTGATATTCACTCTTTTTGTTATTGTCTTTTGTTCATCTGTTTCAAAAGGTTGTGCAGCTATGGTAATGATCTTCCCTGTGCACGAAGAAAAAGGTAGTGGGTTAGAGAACAGAGGGTATAGAGACTCCTTGCACAAAACGCCATTCTCCCCAGACCTTCCTTTTTGTAGTGAAGTGGTCTCCCCTTTATAATCATGTAATTTTTGGTTTTGGATTGTGCTAGAACCATTATCACATTAGTGTGTAAGTTTAACGTGTTTTGATGTGAATGATACAAGCCCAATGAAAATATCTCCTGTACCCGCATTTCGAACAATAATAAATGTTCAGGACCCCCCAGACATTGCTGAGGTTTGCATTGCTTTTTTAATCTCCTGGTTAAGATTTTTATGGAAATAGCTGAATTTGCATCCAGCATGGCAATATTTTTGCAATAAGCATAGAGACCTTTTTATTGAACTTCAATGTTTAGAAGCTTCTATGTGCATAATAAAGCATAAAATGTATACTGACTCCTTTCAGAAATGCACAAATGACCATAATAAAACAGATTGCCTTTTTGTACATAACGTTATATACATGCAGTTGCACTTGCTAGCTTTTCTGTAATGGTTATTAAGTAATTTTTTGCTTGAAGTAGTCACAGATGACTATGGTTTTTGTAATTTACCATATTATGATCACTGAGATTGTATGGAGTTTGCATGAGGACAGAAATTTCATAATAGATCATGGCAACTGTATTGTTTGCATTGAATTCTTGGAACTTTTAGCTGTGCACGAGACAAGTTAGCTTAGCTTTTGACCATGATAAAACCTTTTATGATCCACCCCTCTCCCTAAAACATTATGTTCTCAACCACGACGGAAAGAAATTGTTAATCTGCTGTTGGACCAACGAAACAAAACAATTGGCTAAATTCCTGGGTTTGTGGCATTTACACTTCATTTGGAATACTGCATAAATGCAGTTCTGGGCATCATTTAAAGAGTAGGTTGCAAAAGAAGCCATACATTTTAAAAAAATGGTTTGGGGTGGTGGTTTTTTTTTTTTTTTTTTTTCTTTCTTGTCACTCTACAGAAGCCTGGTCTTACAAAGCCCATGCATGAAGTCAGACAACTTTCACTCTTGTATGGAGCAGTTTGTTTTGTTTTTAAACAGAGTGGTGGGCTTATTCACAGGGAGGCAAGTACCAATTTTATTGAAAAGTGAGGATTACAGGAGAATATTTAGCAGAAAGAAAAGATTAGGCCTTATGGAAAATATTTATTTGCTGGAACATGAAATGGCTTATGTGAACTGACTAGATTAGCCCAAAACAGTATTTCGGCAGTTATTAGTTACCCAAGTAAATCCACAACTTTATGTTCTGGGGGAATAAGAAACTACTGACAGAAGTAAATGCTTTGGGTTTATTTGGCATTTCACCTTCTACTGTGATTAATAATAGATGCCGAATATGATTGCTGTATGTTTTCTTATGTAATTCTGGGTGGTATGGTGGTCATCTACCTGTACTTTGAAACATACAGGACTTGTAATATTGCTGTAGTCTGTGGGAGATATTGTTATTGGGGTGGGGGGAAGGGGAAAAAAATAAAAAAAGAAAAAGTGTGATTGTTTTATAAAGAAAACAAAATATAGGGATGTTTGAAAGAAATCCAACAAGGAAATCAGTTTTAAACTGGCCTTTTGCTGTGAAAAATAATGAACCTTAGTTTTGTTAACATGATCAATTTGTCCTGATATAACAGTAATATCCAAAAACCAAAAGGTAAGGATTTTGTATGTGGCTTAGACTGCCATAATGTTAATAAGTAAGGCAGCATCATAGAGCTTAGGTAGCAGTGACCATTCACTTCCTATAAATTGTTCAGAGATCTTGTTAAAAACAGTACATGCTTTGAATTTATTAATCCAGCTACTAATGTGGAATAATATGTAATACAAATATGTATATGTCCATCATGTGGTAGTTTCAGGACTTAGCTGCCGAAACTATAAATTGATCAGGATGCAGTCATCTGTCATTTCATAATTTGTCCAGACCATTCTCTGTCTAAATACAGTTTATTAAATTATGTGCATTGGTTTTGTTACTGCCAGGTATTGTATAGAGATTGAGTTGGAATCTGTGTGACTGCTTATTATGCTGATCAGTCTAGACTCCTTGTAGGCCTATTTGTATGAACTTATACTGTCCTTTGTAGAGAAATTGTATTGTTTTGTATAGTGTCTTCCACAATAATGTGCTGGTCTATGACTGTAGTCCATATGGACATTTGTAATATGCATACAGTGGCAAGCACTTACTATTAGACTGATATTTTACCTTGTTTTGTTATAGGTTAAACACATCGAGGACCCTCTAGTGGGGAAGTAGAGCTTTAGTAATGTACTTAGCTGGCAGTTTATGCAACATGTTAAGCCTCAAGATAAACTGAAGAAGCTTAACATTCTGTGAATGTGAAGTTTAGAGACTCGATCTTTCAAGCACTCCCCAAGTATTTGTTACTTTACTTGCAGGAGTAATATTAGTGTTGAGTTAAAGGGCTGAGACTCAGGAAAACAGAGTTTAGTTGTTCTTTTGCCATCCTGACTGCAAAATGCAATTGGCTGTACTTTGTCTCAACTAGAGAACTACCCAGATCAGTTAAGTTATGCATACGCATAAATGTTTGCAGGCACAGGCACTCTGTGATAATTACTGCCTTATACTATGTGTGGGAGTGTAATTGAGAATATAGGACATTGCGTGTGAATTGCGAGGCTTAGGTTCAGTTGCTGGCTCCTCCATGCAAACTTGTTTGATAGGTGCTCAACGCTCCTTCGGAATTTGTTGTTAAAGCAAATCTATCCCATATCAGTCCAAAACAAATTTAATTTTGAAACTTTGGTTTTCAGAAGTGATTCTGTGATACTTTAATTATTTTTACTTTCTAGGTCTCCCTATTTTTTAATTGTATTTTACATGTACTACACAGTTTTATCTTTGGATGAAGGGATGTAAATTTCAGCAGAGTAGGGAAGTCATCCATCCTAAGCTTGCAGCGGTAAACTACGAAATTACTGTAATAAAAGTTTCAAATGAACTCTTAACAGACAACAGACAGTTTGAGTCTGTTGAACTGAAAAGTGGACCTGATAAACAATGCCTAGGACAATGGAAATGTAAGTGGGAAAGTATTTTTGTGGCTTTTTTCTGAATTGATTGATCATACTAATATTGGAGTTTTATTCTTGTGAATGCACAAGCATTTTGATTTTAATTTACGATGTGCTTAGTTGAGAATAGATGAACTAATCTCACAGCTTGTTGATACTGGAAGGGAGGGCATCTGCCTTGTCTTCATTCACTGGGGCTCTCTTTACTCTGATGCTTATTTGACCTCCTGGTAAGTTGCTTCAACTTGCAAAGCTGGCAGAAGACTTGTTTTTTGACGAGTTTTCTGCCAAGTTAGTCAGTTTATTTAACTGATATGAGGGCTAGAACTGTGCAGCGAAGAAGGGAAGAAGTATTGGTGAATGTGTCTGTTTCTGCAGCAATAAGCCATTAAATCAGCTCAGCTATACTGCCTGACAGCACCTTTGGAAAAGGTCATCCTTCTTTGGAGATGGAGTTGCTGTATGAAAGAATATAAGCACAATTATTAATTTAGATACAAAGAAAGATACCAGCATCTTCTTTTCTACTGTCAAAACTTACCGGTGTAGATTTTCACTAAAATAAATTTTTACTTTTTTTCCTCCCCAATTTAATAATTCAAGGGGTTTTAATTACAAATATAAAGCAAGGTGTTTTACAGACTGATCTTAAATAGGGTTTCTTGCTATATTGGTCAAACAGATTTGTGTCTTAAAGTAAGGTGAAGTTGATAGTACTATTTTTGCATTGCTGAAAAGGGAATTGGAAGAGGTTAAAACTCTGTTTTGTATTAAGATGTCCTTAATTGAACTTTTCAGTCCAAGTAGACAGGGTTGTTGCTTGTGTAACCTGGTTGATGAGACCACCTTATGATATAGGGGTCAAAGAGAGCATCTCGGCAGATAACAGCAAAGTGAAACATCTGATTCCAAAAAGTTACTTGTATACAGAGTTTAGAAAGTAGTGCTTACAGGGTAACTTCTTTGTGGAGGAGTAATAATTAAAATTTAAGAAAATCGGACTTGTATCAAATCGATACACTCAGTGGATGGCTGGTAAAAACAGAATAATCTATTATTTATTTTTAAAAAGTGCACTTACCACTCATGAAAAACAAAATAAATTGCCTATTCCCCTGTTTCCCTGTCTCTGTTCTGGTTATTTCCAAATATATTGTATTCTCTTCAGTAGCATTTAGAACATCTTAGCCATACCTTTGCTTTTTGCTGAGCTTGCATGGTTCTGCTGATTACATAATATGTGAAATTGCCCTATTTTCATCTGTCTTTAAAGGGTGAATATACCTTGTATTTGCTAATTATAATCCTTTGATTGCTGGAACAGCTGTTTAATGGTGCTAGGGAGGTAATAGTCCATATAGAATACAAATAGAATGAGTAACGGATTACTACAGAATCGTTTTACTGTTTATTTTTCATGATAAGTCTCTGTAATAATTGTACATACCTGCCTTATTTCAGAACGTGCATGAAAATCGCTCCCACAGGCAATTGTAGTTTTACCATCTTACGTAGGAGTATGATGTAGCTCTGATACTGTCGTCAGTTTCTGCATATGAAAGGCTTTTTGATGAAAAATATGTGAAACATGTTTGAAAACTTGCAAGTGTGAAGAAAATTCCGAAAATATTCATTGGTGTCTGTTGTAATATAGATAAATCATTACCTTTTTAAAAATACTGTTGCTTTTTAATGTGAAACTGCTTCTAAGCCTCATGCTGGCGTGACCATAGTGGTAGAGGAAAGAGAAAATCCTTGTAGCTTGGAACCATGTCCATTTCTAAGCCATCAGTGTAGTGGAGAAGCCTGCTTTTTAAGCATTTACTTTATAACACACAAAACTATTATTTCATGGAACAGTCTTAACAGTATTTAGTGTAGTTTATACATATAGCTAATTTGGTTGAGGAAGCCTCAGGAGCGACTAAAGACAATGTAACATGACAGGTCTCTGCATCCTATAGTGGAATCTTTTAGTGACTAGAACAGCTAAAATTCTGTGTTGCAATTGGAAAACATAGCATCAGTAAATCATGCACACAGTTTAATATTAAAAAAGTTTTTACAAGCCAGAGTTTGAAAACTATCATAGTCATAGTATTTCTATGAGAAGCTTTTCCTCATTGCTTACAAAGTAGGTTAACGCTAGCACTTCTGTGCTCCCTTTCACATATTGAAATTACTTAGGGTTATTGCTTTTCTGTGTATAAGCATATGTAATGTTAGGAAGAATATTTTTTTTAGTATATGATGTATATATGAGATCCATTGGGTGTCTTGCATTTCTTTGCTGTGTAACTTCTGTGAATTAGTGTTTAATCTATGAAAATTAAAATGTAGTTAGCCATTTAAAGTGCTCAAATTTCAAGTTATTTTAGCCAGAGCAACAACAAAAGAAGAGCCCCAAAACATTTATGTGTGCATGCAAATATCTAATTATTATTATGTTTGTTCAATTTTTTTTATATTTCCTTTATTTCAGTGTGCAACTATGTCGTGTTCTCAGTGAAAACAGAAGCCATGATAATATAGGTTTCAGAGGTAAGTTGTGTTGTGTTTTGGTTGTTTTTAATTCAATTTAAAAAAAAAGCCTGGAAACATTTGAACACGGTACTTCTGCATGTATTGACTTGGAACATTCATATATGGTGACCATTAATGTGTACTGAAGGCGAATACTACAAATAATAGGGCGATACAAACATCCACAACTAGGTTTCTCTTCAGATGTCCATCTAAGATGACTTTGACAGTAGTAAGTAGTGGTGGGATAGTCTGGTATTTCGTCTGTGCTCTAGAAGATGGAATTACATTTTAGAAACTCAACATACAACTAGATTATTTTCTAAAAGTTAAACATATGAACACTAGTGTATGCAAGTGTGGTTGTATACCACACTCAGTCATTTTTCCAACAGTACATGAGTTACAGACCTTTTTCTCCTTTGTTAGTGAAAAACACTGCTGTCTTAAGTTTTAAATTCTCACTTTAAGAAATCTTTAGTGTTTAAAGAAGAGTTATATTTTCATTTGCTTTGCAGAAGCTGTTTGAAGAAAATGTTATATATTACTAATGTGCTGTGCTGCTTTGTGTTTTGGGTTCTTGTTAGAATAGGCATTTGTAATAGCAGAAAAGATAAACCAAAATATTTCAATGTAAATGATAAGTAATGTTACTAAGTAAGAAGAATTTATTGTTCAACAAAGCAAAATCACTATTTCCCAAAGTTTTTTGAAGAAAGGCCACGAGATGTTCTGTGTTCTAGACAGAGGTTGACAATTTCTATATGCTGTTTTCTTCTTTTTTGTCCTTGCTGTCAGGATATAAAAGATACAGTGGGAATGACGACATAGATACATGTAGTGGCTATATTGGAGGAATTAATAGACAGTATAAATAGTTGAAGTCCTTCTGGTGATGGAAAAATCCCTAAAAGTAATCTGGAGGTACAGAGATGCTGACTGCTAAGAATTTGTTTGAGGCATGTGACCTGGATCCTGTTCTGGAAACTGCACTGGCACTTGCATTTCTGCCTTTTGGTTCCAGAAAGACATATATTGAAGTCCAATATACCACAAGCTTATGGAGATAGGTCAGATTTGGTGGTGTACCTGTGTAACAAGTTCTCCACAATGTAGGGAGCCACGTGCAGAGGCACATCTGAGGCTATGCTTAAGGCTGGCTTGGTTTCATAATAAATCATTAAATTGGGTAGTGCACCAAATTGTACTCTTGAATTGGCCTTCAAAGTAGTAGACTTCTGTTTTACATAGAATTGATGTCTAAATCAATCCTGCTATATTCAGGTCTTTAGAGGTGAAGTTGACTTGTCCATTTAAAAATATATTTAAAAAAATAAATCTACTTTGAATGCAGCTACAGTGGTCTGCGGTCACCAACTTATTGAATACTTGGCCTAAGTCATTAAGATTTGTAACCCATTGCAAATATTGTTTGAGTAAACCACGTGAAACCAAGTGCAAGGTGAAAGCATGGAGTTCTATTCTTCAAGTAGCAACATTGTGGTGTATAATCAATTCCTTAAAACTTTACCATAGCTATTCTTGCAACTGCCATGCTTAACGTTGCAAGGTTTTTCCTCAAATGCAGTACCTCTATTCAGTGTTTCAGCTTAATATAAGCTCTTGTAAAACATCACTCTTCAGTTATGGGAGACTATTCTGAAAAAAAAAACAAACCACCACCTTGTTAAGCTTTTTTTCTCTAATTAAATTTTATGTTCTCCTTTTTGAAAGCGTGTCTGTGATGAGATATGATTAAGAAGTAGTACTGGAATATTTTCTATGTATTATATATGTGTGTAATGTGATATTTATGAAAATTATAAGTTAAAGATGTCTTTGTTAAACCAACTGCCAAGATTCAAGTTATTATATACAGGACTATAGTTCTTTATCCCATTTTACTATTACTCGATAAACTCTCTAGGGAAAGTGGATCATCTCTTACTATCTGCTTGTGCAAAGTCTTAGATGCTGTTCAAATTTTAATCTATCAGCAGTAATAAAGTAATCCCCCTCGTTGGTAAGAGAAGTATATCCTTTTTACTTGTTGGGTGTCTGAGGTCTACAGCATTAGTATAAACATTGCTTTAAAAGTTAGACCAAGGATTACTTAATATGTTCCTTAATCATCTGCTTTCTTTCAACAGATGTCCAGCAGGCTTTGTATGAGCTTGCATACCATGTTGTCAGAGGAAACTTAAAGCATGATCAAGCTTCTAATGTTCTCGGTGATGTCATAGTAAGTATATATTTCTAATAATTGAATACTTACTAAATTTTCAGTTAGTTATAGAAGTCCAAATAAAAATCAAGCAGGATAATATTCAACAGACTACTTTTTCCATGTCTAAAAAGTCATTCTTGTCTAGTCCTTTTTCTTCAGTTGTGTGCGCTTGGAATATATGCAGTCTGTTACAGTTTCATTTTTTTCCCTACTTTTTGTGGTAAGAAATAGGTATATTAATTTTAGCATAAATTAAAACTGAAATAATTTTTAAGGGCATATGAAGACTGAAGTTTTTAATAAATGCTGAAAACAGATTTCTCTTGCTTATGCAGCATGTCTGTAATGCCACCTACTGGTTTTTATAACTTACATCTTTTTTTACAGCATGACTGTGCCTGTCTGCCATTTTACTGTTGAGATGTCTAAGTTCCATGACTAACTTTAAAGTAATGCATTAGACTTATTTTTTGTTTGAAAGCTTTTTCTCAAAATACTTTGAATAACTAGAGAAGGTAGGGAAAGGAGTGTTTTCCTCCGAACTTCTCGGGTTACCAAATTTTGGTGTTCCTAAAAGAAAAAGATAAATTAAAAAATCCTCTAAAAATTATTTCTTATTCTTTCTAAGTTCTTAGATTGCTGTTTTGATATGCATAGAACATTAAGAAAAAATACATTTTGCAGTCTATTCTAGGATAAGAGTTTTAGAGTTTTTAGAGTTCTGCATTGGGTTAGAGAGAAGCCACAGCTGACCTTCTGTTCGGGTAGCATGTGATAATGTTTGATCTTTAGTTCCTGTAGGAAACTGTAATTTGTTTAGTGCCTGAGAAAGTATAGTCTACTGTACAGGCTGGTACTACTCTTCAGACAGGGAGTTCATTGTTCTAGAGAAATGTAGGTAGTAACCAGAGGGTTTTGTCCCTGACCACTAGATACTCTTTTAAATTACATTAACATTATTTTAATTATTTCATTATATAACAAGAATTAGTACAGCATTTATGTTATTAGTCAATAATTGAGCCTCTTCATTATTCATCAATTATGATATTAATATAATTGGTAATAATAATTGCATTATTAATTAATCTGAACTTACTTCATGATGTAGTGTTGGCTTATATAGTGGAGTAAGAATTTCCTAAGTCTACATACTGGTATTTCTGTAATCACTAGGTGTGATCTTTTTCCTTTTTAGGAATTTCGGGAAGACATGCCTTCCATCCTAGCTGATGTATTCTGCATATTAGGTGAGTTGGGTTAACTTCCTTTTCAGCAGTGTGACAGACTTGGAGAAATCCATGCTTTATGCATTTCCTTGTTGACTTCAGGAAATCTCATTAAATCTGTAAAGCATGACTTCTCTTTACAAAACACGTGTTGATTTTTCTTCAATGTATCTGTGTTTCAGTTATTAGTGTGTTTTTGTGCTGCTTTGTTCTGTTGTAATTTCCAGAATTTTACCTGTTAAAGGCAGTGGAAATTGATCTGCCAAGAATAGTTACAGGACCCAGCTTGTAAGAACGTAGAATGTTAGCTAATGGAATCGGCAACGTAGTAGTGTTATCATTCTTAAAGTATTTTAAATAAAAGTTGACTTACTGGTAGGTAGATCCCCTGTTCCCAGAATGTGTTCTGTAACTATTTTTATCTCTACAGTCACTGTTAGTGAAATGAAGCTTGTACCAATTGTCCAGAAATCTAAAGACAAATGGCATTGTTTGCCAAGTTACTGTCTGTCAACTGAGCAGGCTTTATAGATTTGTACTTTTTATTCTGGTAATAACTTCTAGATTTTTTAAGTTGCGATGTTGATCCAAAGCTGTTCCTCTCACATTTTTTAACATTTTAGGTCTGTATACTTTTTTCCAGATCATAGTTCTGTCTGCTCGCAGTTTCTGTCTTGTTCTATGTCTCTGTTTTTTCAAAAATTTTCGTCGAATTCTTTTGACAGTCTGCTCATCACAGGTCTGGATTTCTTCCGTATACTGTAGTAATAGTACTGTGGCAGCTTCTGTGTTGTGGCTGCCTGTGCAGAGATGCATTTAATTAGGTTTGCATATGCAGCCTCACTTCTGTAACATCTAAATGATGAATTCTGACTTTGTTTTATTCATAATGCTTCATTCTGTGTACTTGAATAATTTTTTGGTAATAATTAGTTTTTATAATCCAGTATTATACTGATACCCTTTCATTTTTTAAGCTGGGTTAGAAAACTTACATTAGTTGCTTCTTGAACTACTTGAATAACTGAAACTAGTCTATCTGTATCTGTCTGCCTTTTTTTTTTTTCTTCTTCCCCCCTTCATTAGTATGTCGCCAAATGCCATACCTCCGGTAGTAATAGAGAAGTAGTATGTCTAAGGAGCTAGGTTTCAAACTGTGGAACAAAGGACATTTGACAACTTCTTGCTCGTTTTTAGTGATTTTCCTCCAACAGTTTTCCCCTCTAACCAGTATTTGCTATTATTGGGATTTTTTTTTCCTAATGTCTTCATCTTACAGTTAACATGTTTCAATATATGAGAATTTGATTTATTCACTTAATCCACTCATCCACATTCCCTGGACTAATGTTTTTGTGCAGATTCTTCTTTGGCTGAGAGGCTCGGCTGCCAGCATCCAGACTGATCTGGCGAGTCTGTTGCCTCTGCTGCCACTTTCCTACATCATTGGTTTTCAGTCTGTTTGGGGGCTTCTTTTTCAGACTTTTGTTGTTGATGTTTTCTCTATGGGTCTAGTTTTTCTCTGTGTATGTGTGGGGGTGGTTTTGTGGTTGGGTTTTTTTTTTATAATGTCTGCCTTGCATTCTCTTGTTGAATTTTCCACTCCTTCTGCAGCTTCTCATTTCCTTTAATGATGTGCTTTAGACAGGTGTGCTTCCTTGGCCATTGTTTTATGGTCTGTCTTCCTACAGGAGTGAATTTATAAATTGCATTCAGTAGTTGACAATGCAAAAGAAAAGAGTGGAAACACAGAATCATAGCTAGTAAAAGACTGCAGACCAGGCAGTAAACAGTAGTTACCCTGAAGATGCAGGGAAAGAGACTAGAACATTACATTAAGACTAGGATCGTGCAGTTCTTTTCAGCAATTCGTATTTCTCTTTTCGTCCTTATTATTGATTCTTAATGCTTGCCATAAACCTTATTGCAACAGAGAGAAGGGCAAGAAAAATTATCATGGCATTTTTCCAGTTTCTGTTTTACTTTCTTATGAGATTTGTGGATGTTTGAGAATTGTCTTAAAAATATTATGTGGACTGCAAAGTGGTTGGGTAGGTGGAATATGACAAGAAGCTAGCATGTTAAAAACAGCTACTTTGCATTGTGTTATTGTTAGCGTTTGTCAGAATAGTTATTTAAAGAAGAAGAAACTTATAAATTCAACAAGTAATTATTTCTTCTTTTTTTTTTTTTCCTTTTTTCCCTGTGTTCTTTTTTACTAGATATTGAAACAAGTTGTTTAGAAGAAAAAAGTAAGAGGGATCATTTTACCCAACTGGTATTAGCATGTTTGGTAAGTTGGACCTGGAAAGTCTTTTATTAAAAATATATTCCAAAATCTAACAAGAAAAATCAGAGTGTTCTGAAGCTTGCTTTTATGCTTTCTTTTTTTTTTTGAGGAAAAAGCTATTGGAATGTCTTAACAAATTTCCAGATAACACTTTGAAAATGCGTTTTTAATTATGGTAGACTAATATAGTTGTCCCTTGAATTCTTTAAAGAGCTTTGAGAGAACTTAGTTTTTTTTTTCTCCTATCAGTTCAACAGAAATTTTGCTTCTGAAGTATGTTTTGAGTTAGACTTCTCTTTTATGCAACGTCCTCTCTCTTTAGAAGTGGTGTTCCTAACCATATGGAATAAGCTTGATTTGTAGGAAAATTCATCATGTGAAAATAAGGCTTTTCCTCTAGAATATGAGAGAGGATGGGTATAAACTTTGTAAATACTCAGTTCTTGGTGGTAATATCCCTAAATGCAGTGCAATGTATACTTTGTAACCAGCTTAGGGCTTGTTTCTTCAACGTGTTCTTGTATGTAAAATCTACCACTGTAAAATTCCAATTTCAGTTAAATAGTTTCTCAGTTCTATCTGCTTCTATGTTTGAAGCAGAATATATTTAGCATCATGCTATATGATGATATTTGAACTTTTTTGTTGTAGTCAGAACATGTATGCAGCCTGAAGTAATAATCAGATGGTTTCTAGGTCTTTGTAATTCACAAATTTGATGTATGTTTTTGGTGTTTTTTAGTATCTTGTATCTGACACGGTCCTAAAGGAGCGTTTAGATCCAGAGACACTGGAGTCATTAGGACTTATCAAGCAGTCTCAGCAGTTCAATCAGAAATCTGTTAAAATAAAGACAAAACTATTGTAAGTTTTGGGGCAAGGGTTGATTGGGGAGTGGGTGGTGAGGGGCAATGGTAATTAGTCTAGTAAAAATGTTTTCTAACAGTGTGTAATGTTTCTTTTAATAAAAGTATTTTCTTTAGGAAGTGTGTTTTACTGCATTTTAACTTGTCATTGACAAAAGAACCTCGTTAGCCCTCTTAGTTTTCAAACTCTTGAGAAATCTAAAGTCTTTTTTAATGTCACCTATTGGTGTGGCTTTTGCTACAGTGATTCCGTATGTGCAGATTAAATACTTAATATTTAACTTTATTTGTGAAAATTGTGAATTTATGAAGTATAAAGAAATGAATTCCTGCAGTTGTATCAGTTAAGCATAGGCATTTATTTTCATAAATAAGCAAATATAGTTATGTTAGTTTTGGCAACACAGGATATATTTTTGTGGTGTATGTTTGGTTTTTGTCTCTGCATCCAATGTTTCTCTCTCAATCTCAAAGAACACCGCTTGAAATTAGAATAAGTCCTTAAGCGCAGACTGTTACACAGCAGTTCTCCAGCACAGTGTGTAAGAACAAGCTTTACTGTTAAGTATAAACATAAGCTTGCTTTTAAATGGTCTGCATTTGAAAAAAGAGCTGGATTTGTTTGGAGAATGCTCACTACTTTGCAGGTATTCGTTGTATAATTTTTGCAATAGCTCAGGTAAATTATAAGTTCTTAAAAATGTGTTCAAAATTAGCATTTTGTATAACCAGTTTTAATATTGATGAGAGCACAAATAAGCTTCACTATGGACATGTTACACAACAGTGTGTAATTTCTGTTTATTTGCAGTTATAAGCAACAGAAGTTTAATTTGTTAAGAGAAGAGAATGAAGGTTATGCAAAGCTCATTGCAGAACTTGGGCAAGACTTATCTGGAAATATCACTAGTGATTTAATCCTTGAAAATATCAAATCTTTAATAGGTAAGAAATCTGTTTAAAGAATGTGGGCACTGTTTTTCCTACATGGTCTTATAACTACAGAAAATGACTGCTGATTGAGATCATCTGTGGATCAAGTAATTTGCCGTGCAGGCATGTAGCGTGTGATAGTAACATGTATTGGTAGATCGCCTTGGACAGGATTATGACATTTGGAAGTTCCTGTTTCTGTTAATTAGTTAAATTTAATTTAGGTACTGAATTTATTAGTAGAGCCTTAAATATGCATGCTGTGATTTTGATTCATTTCAGCAGCATTTGTTGAGAATGCGCTTGTCATGTCTTAGCAAGGAGATGGGAGTGTTACAAAGCAATGTGTTTTGCTATTTTAAGGTACTCAGTTCAATGCATGAATGTTCTTTTAGTCTGAAAGAACAAGTGATTCCTTATGAAGACAAATGAAAAGTAGTAAATGTTCTTGCTTTATCTAGTTCTGTTTGTGATTTTTCCATATTTCTAAGTTAAGACTTTGCAAGAGTGTCACAATCAAAGTTCAGAATACATTAAATCAGGAAATATCTATAATTCACCCTGTTTTAAATCTCTAATTCCCCTTTTTGAATAAAGAGTTTTAGACAATATATAGATGTTAGCCCCAGTACCTTTTTCATATGGTACCAGTGCCTGAGCAGTTTTGCCCGAGACTGTGAAATCCCTGTGATAATACTTCTTGTTTTGTTAGAGACCTAGAGAAGATGATGGTTTTGCTGGTTATTACAGTACAAAATACGTGCTTAGTTTGAGGAGTTTTATAACAAAACATTTTTCTGTCTTCCGGAATTTTAGGAATTGCAAATAGACTTCTTATAAATTGTCAATTCTTTTAAAGTATTGACTTGCAGTAGGTTCTGGTGTAGTGGAAATGGCTTTTGGGAAGGAAAGACTCGTGCAACTATATATCTGTATAGTGAATGTGCCTTGATAAAGCTTCTCATGGCACAATAAAGATAATAGTCTAAATGTGGATTCTTTTGATATAAGTAATGTTTCTGTCTAGAGCGTGTGTTCTGGAGTTTTTGGTGGAAAAGTTTATATAGTAAAAAGCAGGTATGATTACAACAATGGCTTAAGCAGATCTATATCTTTGCTCTTCCTCCCCTCAAAATAAACAAACTGTCTCCCTATTGCTAGCAATAATACTAAATTTACAGGAAAATATGACAAACTGGATCGGGGTCTCAAATGAGACGAATTTTTGGGGTGTAAAATTTGTGTGACTCCGTGAATACGTGTGCCGGCACAAGGGGAGAAGAAGCAGTCCATGCCTTTTGCTGGCATTGTGGTATTAGAGAGGTTGGGTTTTTTACTTAGTAAATGCTTGCCTTAAAATGGTAATTTCTAGTCTTTCTGTAATCTGAGTTGAAAGTCCTGTTTAGTATCTTTGACTAGTTCAATATTCAACATAAGTCAAAATGATCAATGCAGTATTTACAGATGATGCAGACTATTTTGCTGTAGATAAATCCTCAAACTGAAAAGAATTACCTTTAAAACTAATGTATTTGTGGTTTAGTAACAGAATGAAGATAAAAAGTAGCTATGTTAAGCATTTCTTCTCTGTTTTTCTGCACTAGGATGTTTCAACCTTGATCCTAACAGAGTTTTGGACATTATCCTAGAAGTCTATGAGTGCAGGCCTGAGTATGATGACTTCTTTGTGCCACTGATAGAGTCTTACATGTATATGTGTGAACCTCAAACTCTATGCCATATCCTTGGGTTCAAATTCAAATTTTATCAGGTAATATATTTCCATTCTTAAATTTTTGGTTTTGGTGGTTGGCTGGAACTCAGCGTTGAACTGTAGTCAGTGATAACAGATTTTTACTACAAATGTTTTGATTTTTTTACATAAAAATTAATTTCTAAATTGTAAAATTCTAGTATTAAGAGCAATAATTTAATGATTTGAGTGGAAATCTCTGACATATTTTAGAGAAGAATGCTTAGCACTCTTCAAGTCAGACAGCTGTAAACAATCCTGATTCCTTCCATTTGAACTTGGGTAGTTATATAAGAACTGGCATTAAAGAAGAGGTTGTACCTTGTAAACCTTATATGTACCTTACAAAAATAAAGAATTGTCCCCAGGAGTGAAGAGTATGTTTGCAAGGGAGTCATGATTGACATTTGGTAAAATACTAAAGGGTTTTTTTTAAATGTATGGTTAGTAATTGCATGCAGGCACCATAAGGTGTGAAGATAATTTAACATTTTTTTTTTCTGAGCATTCTGATTGTGTATTGTAGTTCAGTCTAGTGGCTTTGGAGTAATAGTAGTTAAATAACATGGTAACAAGGACAACTGTGGGTTAATAAGTTTCATCTGAACTTTGAGTAGTTTCTTTTCTGTTTCATGACCTTCTGCAGTGGCCTGTTTGCTTTGTTCTTAAATTTGCAATCTCGTCTGTCTTAGGATCCAAGTGGTGAGACACCTTCCTCCTTATACAGAGTTGCTGCTGTCCTTTTGCAACATAATCTCATAGATTTGGAAGATCTTTATGTTCATGTAAGTGACAGTGCTATTTTGCCAAATACCAAAACTAAAAAAATTTTGAAAAGAAAGCCAGATATTTTACCCTGGTTCAGGGCATAGTGATTAATACCTGTATATGTACATGGTTTTTGTCTTTTTAAAATTTCCAGCACTTTCTAGTGCTCTGTATTCAAATAAACACACACTGAAATGTAAATGCTGTAGGACTTTCTTTGAATTATCTGTGTAGCATCTTCCAGATTGTTTACCTCCTGCCTGAATAGGAAGTAGGAGGCGAGTGCCTGAGCATGCATTAAAATGCCCAAGTAACCTTCCTTAATAAGAATTCAAGCCTTTGAGTGTTTTGCTTTACAAGATCAACTTTTGAAAAAATTGGTAGGACAGCCAGCTCATAATGTTCTTTGCTTAGTTTAATAGTAGGATTTTTTTTTTCGTAACTCTTACATATTCCTGAATATTCCATCTACAAGAATTCTGACTATTTGTTAGGTTGAAAGAGGGAAATGGAGCTACCTGTGCAGATTTAATCTGAGATTTATCCTCTCTAGTCTGACAGTCTTATCAAGCAACATACCGATTTGGCAGATGATAAACAGAATGTTGCAGTTATAAAAATATTTTTACGTTATACACCAATTTTTAATTTCAGAATATCCATAGATATTTTAAGACTCTTAACTCTTCCACTGAAATTAAGGAAATGACTTCTAGTTACAGCTGTGGAAACTTTGGAATGTAGTCCTGCCATTAATTTTTGTGGCAGTTAATAACATTAGTCATAATCTGACTTGTCGATAACTGGCTTCATAGAAGTATTTTGGCTAAAAATGTGTCGGATGGAGCAAGAGTAGGAGTGCATGTGTCAGGTAATTGGTGTGGAGGGAGGAATGCATGATAATACTAGTTTAAGGAACATCTGTAAGCTTACAAAACAAATGCTCAGACTTGGAATTATAGTGGCCCGTGCAATCTCAACTCAGACCTGTATAGGTATGGGCATGTTTTCTGAGAGTCTCACAGCTAGAATGGTCCCTGTGTTCATTTAGGCTGTTCAGCTTTGTCATTGTCATGGTTTGGGCTGGACTGGCTACTGAATGAGCAACAGATGCTCTCTTTGTCCTCTCTCTCCTTCAGAGAGGAAAAAATAAGAGAGGGATTGAAACTTATGAGTTGAAAAGAAACTAAATTATTTTAATGAAATAATAATAATAAAATAATAAAAGATAAGAATATTAATAAGTCTCGATTGTAATCTACTTTCATTCCAGAATATCTCTGCCAATCTGTCTGTCTTTGCATGTTTGGGATGGCATTTTGTGCCTCTTTTCAGTTCAGGCTTAATTTAACTTGCTACAGGAGTTTCAAGAAAATAATTAGTGTGTAGGTGTTGAGTCTCAAGTGGTATATATTGTGCAGCTCCTATACAATAGCAGCTGTCAGGATTATCATTCATATCAAGAACGTTCTTCCCCCCTTCGCTCCCACTTCCCTTTTCAAGCCTGTAAGAACTGTTCTCTATTTGTTTATATGTACATACAGCTATACATAATGTGTATCTCATTCTAACAACATAATTTACCCCTTAAAATTCTGCAGTAGATATTTCTTGACAAATCTTAGTAGCTTACTTGTGTTTTCAAATGAGAAAAGTCTAGCTCTAAACCTTTTACCTTTACAAGTGGGATTCTTTCTTCCCCAAATTTCTATGAAATTGTGGAATTCTACTCTTTTCTCTGAAGATGACGATTCTTAGTCTTTCCTCTTTCTGCTGTCAGTTTGGGAGGATTAAAAAAAGTAAAAATCTTCCCTTGTTAAAAACAATAGAAGAAAAGATTACTGTATCAAAGAGGTCATGATCCTTCAGTAAGTTTTGATTACTTATTTGCAGTTAAATTTTGAGCACAGGATCAAATTGAAGTTTGGCTTTGTCAGAGAGAATTTTTCTTCAGTCTCACAGCTTGGCCTTTTAATTTTTTGAGCGTAGGGTTATTTTCCTCACCCTGATAGTTCTCAGTACAAGATCTCTGAGATTTTATCATACTAGATATTTCTGTAAGGAACAGATGTTACATATGTATAACCCGCATTACTGATAAACAGGAAATTTGGTAAGCTTTAAAATGTTATTCCTTTAAAATAAAGTGCAATCAAAATGTGTATCTAACTAGGCTAACTGTTTTTCCTTGGTGATTAATTTTTTTCCCTTTAGATGAGCCAGTAAAAGTTTATGCTTTTGAATATTCAATTTGTTTTAAAGCACTGAATTTGGTAAAATCAAAGTATTGAAAAGTATATGTGTAATTGTCATCATGTAGCTATAGCTGAATGGTAAACTGGAAAAGGGGAAGGGGAGCTTATACGACTAGTGGTTGTGAGGAAGTAGAACGGTATTATTTCTCAGGAGTCCTTAATTTCAGAATAGTCTGTTAGTAGTACGCTTCCTTGTTGGGATGATGGTAGCAAGGAAAAGAATCTTCAAGGGAGTAGGTTTATCTGATTAGGAACAAGGAAGGACAAACTTCTGTTTCAAGCTCAAGTGATCAATAGTAGCAGTAGGTCAATTTGATTTTCAGATATGATGTTTGTTCTGGTTTTTTTAGCTTCTTCCAGGGGATAATGCCATCATTGAGGAACACAAGCGAGAGATAGTGGAAGCTAAGCAAATTGTCAGAAAACTTACAATGGTTGTCTTATCCTCTGAAAAGACTGAGGAAAAAGAGAAAGAAAAAGAGAAAGAAGAGGAGAAAACTGAAAAGGTGTGTGTGTGATTATTTTCCTTTCCAAGAAAACTATTTTAAACTAAACATAGTAATTGTTATGAAAACATTTTTATATTTACTTGAACCATAAACAGGTATGTACTTCTTGGAAGGCTTGTGTCTGTCCTCTGATTGCGCTTCTGTTATACTGAATGTGCAAAAATGTGTGGTTTGGGGGTTATTCTGGATTTCTGTAGGTTTAATGTTCTTGCTTCAATGGTTAATTAATTTCACTCCTCCCTTTTTATTGTATCTCCATTAAGTATGTCCCAGCATTCACATTCTTCACAATCTTTCACATAGATTTTCTAGGATCTGTGATAGTATAATCCTAGTTGATTTCTTAAAAATAAGGAAATCAGTAAGAGTTAATTTCTTATGTCTCCCCATCAAGAATTGGGACATAAAGAATTGTTTTATGAATGTTGGTATAAATATCCTGCATTGTAGGATAAGGTTTTAATTGAACATTTTTAATTGTAGCTGTCTGCTCTGCTTTCCATTAGATCTGTATCTTTGTATGTGTAAATGTATACTCTTTATTTAATGTGCTACCATGTCATATATTGTTCATGTTGCCCTGGGTCTAATTTGTTTCAGTGTGTTCAAACCTTACTTTAAAAGCAATTATTTGATCTCTTTGCAGCCTTTCTGTTGTGATCTTCACTTGAGTGTCTTAAGTATTGCTCAAACATCTTGTTTAAAACAAACAAAAGTAAAATAAAGTGGAGTGCTGCAGAGGAGGGAGAGATCCATCAGTCTTGACAGCTTCTGTTTTTAATTTTCTGTATCCTCCTGGGTTCATTATATCAATCTGTTTTGTCTGCTTACTCCTATTTGTTCTTCCCTATCTTGATTGTGTGCATCTCTGACTTTCCTTACTCCTTCCAGTTTTCTTGCCTACCTTGAAAAAATTCTTCCTTCAGGCAACTGACATAGTCACTGCTCTGTGGTGCTCAACTACAGCTGTATCTGCTGCTTACACTGATTGCTTTCACTAGCTATAAATTTCTGACCTCCCTTCCGCTCGTTATTTCAATATCCCTCTGGATTACACCACATTTCTTTGGTCCACTTTCTCTGCAGTCAGATGAGGCTGCCTGCTATTCTCTGAAGTGTGCATGTCACCACATTCTAATGGAAAACCAAACTCTTGATGGGACATAAGGAGAGTATGTTACAAGTAATGTCAGAAGAATTAAGTCAGTTTTTATGGCTAAGCTTTAGAATTAAGAACTAGGGAATTTTAAGCTCTAGCAGAAACTGCAACATTTTTCTGAAGGATTACAGTGACAAATGAAGTCTGAGCCTGTGTGATGGGAAAATGGAGAGCTGTACTTAACAGAATTTCTGTGACTCTTTGTAAAGTTGTGCAATGAATGCTGTTTCTTGAAAAGCTTGTTTCTGTGTTAATATTTTTCTCTGTGATTAGCTGTGCAATTCATAGCAATTAGTAGAGTAACTACATGTGAAAGCTGTTGGCAGTCTAAATTTGAGTACTTTGGATGTTAAAGCTGCTTACTGGATACAATTTTTGATACAGTACCATGGAATAAATGCCTGGATAAAGAAAATAGTGTTTAAGAGTTACTGACTTAACTTTTCTACACACAACACAAAGGATTCTTAAATACTTGCGTTGTTCTTAAAATGTCATGTAAAGAAATAAGCTGCAATAGATTGTGACATTTCGGAAAGTTTCTCATCAGACATATGTCAGACAACTTTATAAACCTTTGCTTTTAACTTTTAATTGATCCATGTGTTAAGATTCTACGTGGACTGGTTTATTACTGCTTTTGAAGTGTGCTTATTGTCTAGCTGTTTTTTATTTTACTTTTTTTTTTACCACATAGTTGAAATACTAGGGTTTTTTTGTGGATTACAGCTGCATACTGCTTAAGGAGAAATATTAAGAAGACTTTATGAATACATTTTCTCATTAATTGTTTTTTATTTTGCAGCCTCCTGATAATCAAAAGCTTGGATTATTGGAAGCTTTATTAAAAATTGGTGACTGGCAGCATGCACAAAGTATTATGGATCAGATGCCTCCATTTTATGCTACTTCACACAAGCCTATTGCAATTGCTCTTTGCCAGCTTGTGCATGTGACAATTGAACCACTGTACCGCAGGTAAAGTGAAAAGTAGAATTCTGTTGCTACATAGGGGAAAACTGCTATTTATTTATAAGCATGAATTCAATAATAAGCCTAACTGTATTGACACATTTCTAAAATTCCCGTTTCTATCTCATGTAAAATGCTGTACATCTTATTTTTCAGAGTTGGTGTACCTAAAGGAGCTAAAGGGTCACCAATTTCTTCTTTGCCAAACAAGAGAGCACCAAAACAAGCAGACAGCTTCGAGGACTTGAGAAAGGAAGTGTTCAACATGCTTTGTTACCTTGGTCCTCATCTCTCCCATGATCCCATTTTATTTGCTAAAGTGGTGCGCCTCGGAAAAGCATTTATGAAAGAGGTTGGTATGACAGAACAGCTTGTCAAAACTTGAAAAATACCAATTCCTCTGATGTAAAAAAAATTCAAGTCTTACTAATTGTGAATATATTGAAATACTGAAACATAAAAAGTTCTTTGACTAAGGACAAATTTGGAGAATCTTATTTTAATTCTTAATCATTTTTATGATCAATAGACAGTGTTTTTATGAGCAACTTAAGGCACTTTAGGTTTATAACCAGGAATACTTAGTGATAACTAATTTCTCATAATGGCCATCATCTTTTAAAACATCTGTGTATGTATATATTTTTAAAAACACGGATGTGATACTAGTTGCATAGAAGCTTTATTATTATAAGATACACATTATCAGAGTGACAGCATAGACAATAGAGAGCAATAACCTAATACATGTCCAGTACTTTAAATAGTACTTTTATTCCATCTGTTAGGTTACTTGGGAAATAGAGGATGCTGCATATTCTTAATTAGTGGGGTGTCCCCTTGTTCTGCCAGTTAAAATGCTGCTATTCCTGAACTTGTCAGTGACAAATCTCTGGATACCACTAAGGATGAGTTCAGTGTGGAGATCCAAAACACCCTATAAAGCCTCAAGTAGCCAACTTTAGAAATAAAATGGCCTCTTGATATTTGTTTTTGTCTTTTTACTGTATCTACCACGTATATATTGAAATATTGGTAGTATGACCTGTTTTAAAAGGCTGCAAGTTGAACTTTTATTCTGAACTCCCTTTGAATGTATTCAGTAGCTCAGACTGAGGCTAGTGATTTCTTTTGCTACTTTTCTGGCAATTTGCTATTTGACTAGCAGTTTTTGTTTTATTTTCAAGTCAACAATGGAGGAGGTTTAATGTTTTTCTTTAAAATAACAGCTCAGAGGAACTTTGGAATTCATTGTTTTTGAAATATTTTTTTTAAATTATTAAATGAAAACACACACCACAACCGCCCCCAACTTAAAAATCAATATTTTTGTTACCTAGCTTTTTATTTTAACTTACCACTGAAAGTTGGAGAGGTTGGTTGATCTGAATGGTACCAGAGGGGAGATTTTCAGTTTTATAACTTTTTTTCTTGGAAGTATTTTTTGTTTCAACTACAACGAACAAATATTGGAATGTTCAAAATTTACGTACTTCCATATCCAGCTGCGCTTGATGATGCAGAGCTAAGAACAGGGTTAATTCTTGGGACTGAAGATTTTTTTGTCTTAACAGTCTTTTGACAAGAGTTTGCTCTTATCAGGTTCCAAGATGCAATGATAGGGTGACAGAAGCTGCACTAAGTTTGGATTCCAAGTAGTCTTTGCAATAAAATCATGGTAACTTCAAGTATTTCCATCTTCCCTTGCTTCTGTATCTTTGTAGGAGGTATAATTTCTCAACATTTTCTCATCCAGAATGTTAACCAGTGTCCCAATGGTTAATACTCTTTTTGTAGCATCTTGCTGGCCTGTGAAAAGGTTGATATTTGAGTGATACACTGTGTTGTACTGACAGTGCAGTTAATTTGGAAATCATAATTTCAAGGGAGTACTTCATTTTACTTCTGTCAGCAGACTATTAGGACTACTTTGTAATTAGGTTCAAGTACTTAAGGTTTGTGAAAGAGCCCTTGTTTCTTTGTATATGTGTACAGTAGAATGCAGATCACTCGGTTATAGCAATCTCTCATGCAGTTTTACTGTAAATATATGATTATAATAGTTTAATGTGTTTCTGACAAGAATGAGCAACATTTTAGCTATTTGCTTTAGGTTGGAACTGTGAAGAAATTCGTCAGTGACAGAGTGGTTAAGGTAACATAGGGAAAGTTATTTTTAATGCACTATTGCCATCAGCATGTTCTAGACATGAAACTACATTTAACACACAGTAGAAATACTTATAACTGGAGGTGATTTGACTGTAAGTTAACCCATACAGTAGTTTAAAAGTTAGACTACTAACATTGCACTGCAGCTTTCATGCTCAAGCGTACCTTGAAAATAATTGTGCACTTACTGGTGTGATAGCTTAATATGCTTTTCATGGTGAGCAGAACAAGAAGAGACAAAAATAATTTAATAATGGAGGCTAGAAGCTCAAGAGGGTATTATTGTGAGAAAGATGGGGAAAATAATCTCTGGCTGTTAATAAATTGGGTTAGAAGTCCTGGATCTTTTTGTAGGTAGAAGGTGAATGCTTAGGGCATTTTTTACCTCTCTCCACTAAGAAAATTCAGTAGTTCATATATGATAGTAAGTTTCCCTGATATTTTAGTTGTTATCTCTTTTTGAACAAAAGTGTAGAAAGCACCTATGTAATGCATTTCATCTCTGCAGTTGAATTTCTGTCTAAAAATACTTTAATGCTGACAAATCTGGAAAATTAAACATTTACTAGGCATGTGGCTCTTCAAGTTTATGCTTTTGCTGAGGTATCCTTGTTCTGAAGCTGTAACCATTATGTTAATTATGCTACAATTAACATGATTATCTTTGTTACAGTTTCAATCTGATGGAAGCAAACAAGAAGATAAAGAGAAAATGGTGAGTTCATTTTGGAGGAAAGTGTTTTTATGTGAAATTGGTATAGAGACCAAATGTTTAATAACTGTACAACTCTTACTTCTCTGTAGAGTTTTATGCTTTAACAAGTATATGTTACAGACTTGTCTTGATTTTTTTATAGGCAAGTTTGAGCCAGTCATAGGTGGAGTGTTTTTGTATTCCTGTCCTTTTTTTTTTGTCTTCTGCATTCCTCAAATCTAATCTTGTTCTTTTAGTCCAATGCATTCTATTTCTTACTTGCTCAGAATCCCTTGGAATACCTTCAGTTATTTATTCTAGAAATACATTTTGCATGGTGGCACCTTATATCTGAAGGAATTTAGTAGGGAAAAGCATAGAGAGAAGGAAAAATTAGAAGTAGTGGAGATGTTTAATAGTAGGATGGTTAAGTTTTCTTTATTGGTTAATTTCTTTCTTCCTAAATTTTCTAATTTATTGAATTATCGAGATTAGTCACAATGAAATCCAAGGAATATTTAAGAAAGGAGGAGGATAGGATACTGAAAATATGGAAGTTGGTACTGTGCCTTGGAAACATGTATAAAGCATTCAGGTTTTAATGTGGAATTTTGAAAATGGAAGTAGTGGCAAGTAATACCTTAATCCATTAGTAAGCAGTTGCCAAAATCTATTTTCTCCTATTGTACTTCGTGCAAGTCCACAGTATATCTTTCAAAATTATTTATTTTATTTGAAAATATGAGCGCAACTTGCTGAAAACTTCAGCAGCTTTGCTTAGATATCTTATACAGGCAAATAAAATAGTGACGGTGTATATATCGTCCATAAATTATATAATAAAATATTGATGATGGGAGATATTTTTATGTCCTCTTTAGTTTTTTTTTTCTTCTGGTTAGGAAGTCTTAATCTTGTGGCAAACTTGTATTTTATCAGGCTACTCAAATGTGCATTTTGTGCATATCTGCCTAGCATTACTTCTGATGTAGTTACTTGATGGTCACCTTGATATTTTTTTTTTTTTTTATTTTCATATCAGGAGATACTGTTTAGCTGTCTGTTGAGTATTACCGATCAAGTTTTACTTCCATCTCTTTCTTTGATGGACTGCAATGCGTGCATGTCTGAGGAATTATGGGGAATGTTCAAAACTTTTCCGTACCAGTACCGGTGAGTAGAATAATTTGTTTCCATTCTTTGGAAGTGGTCTTTTGAATTGTCAGTACTAAAAATAGTTATCCTTTATAATCTTTCAAGGTACCGTCTCTATGGGCAATGGAAGAACGAAACATACAATAGTCACCCACTTCTGGTGAAAGTTAAAGCTCAGACCATAGACCGAGCCAAATATATCATGAAGTAAGTAGTCTAATTCCATAAATAATTATCAGTTGGGATACAATCAATGTATTGCATGTCACCAGCAGAAAAAAAAAAACCCTTGACAAATAAATTCCTTTTCTAATGACTCAGTAATTTCACTGATAAGTACTTCATGAACAAGGATTAATGTACTGTGATTAAAAACTGTCAAATAAGTAAGGATTCAGACAAATTTGTCACCAACAATGGTATTTCATCTGTGGAAAATATCCCTTTAAATTATTTAAAACCTTTTCCATGGGTATGCTGTTGCTTGATAAATTGCTTTGTTTATGGAAATATCAGAGTGCAACGTATTTCCTCTAGGTATGGAGACTCTTTAATCTGAAGAGTCTTAAAAATCTTGTTGCAGTTTCTGTAGGTTTGAAAGTGGGGCAGGAAGTTGAATAGAATGGAATAATTAGTTCTCATCTTCAAATGGGCCCACAACAATTTCAGATTTACCTCAAATTTAACATCTCTGACATCATCAGGGCTTTGGTTTCTCCATTTGTTGGAGAATGCTATACTCTTATAGTGTGGGTAATTAGAACCTTTCTATATAATAGGCAAGACAGACTAATTGTTACTGGGTAAAAGACTTTGGACTTGCAGCTGTGCAAGTGTTTCTAAATTGTTTCTAAATGATCATTGTTTCTAAATGATTTTGATTCTCCTCTGAGTTGCGGCATAGCTAGCATAGGCTGTAAAATTTTACATCCCTTCTCCAGTTTGTACAGTGGATTTCAGTTGTGCAGCTGAGCCACAGCGCTGTCAGTTGTTGCGGTTGTGTGTATGATTTACTTGTGTATTGACTTCAGGTTTCGTGTTAAGCTCATATCTTCAGTAGGGAATGCTGTGGAAGTGTAACACAATGAAATAAACTTTGTTTTTCAATGAACAGAATGCAACAAATGCAAAATGACTAATCTGTGGCTAAATTAGGTGTGCAGGAGTGATTAACAGTATCGCGCTATTTTTAGACATGGTGTAGGTCCCGTTGACAGCTTCCAAATGCAAAGTGCTCAAACTTGAAACTAGAATACAGTCCGTAGTAACATAGGGACAACTGGGTTGTTTGTACACTCTGCACATTATAGGTTTACAAATTTCAGATTCTGAGGGGAGTAATACATCTACGCTTAGATTTCTTAAAAACGTATCTGCTAGTGAGAATTTAATCTCTGCAACTAATAAAGGTGTTTCTTCACTGGAACTTACCTGCTGTTTCAGTATTCTTTTAGCTTGTCTGTTGGAATAAAATATGTTCTCTTTTACAGGCGTTTAACTAAGGAAAATGTGAAACCCTCTGGAAGACAAATTGGGAAGCTCAGCCACAGCAATCCTACAATTTTATTTGATTATGTATGTAGTTACATGTATTTGAATACTATTTCATCCAAACAACAAATATTAAAGTATAGGAAGGGACCTGCTGTCTTAGTCAGAGGGCAGTTCTAATTTCATTATTTTTTACTTTTGATGCAAATTTAAAAATTTGCTAGTAGTGCACAGGTCTGAGATTAATTATGACAATAGCTCTTTAGTAACTGCAACTGCACAGAAAATTATGTCCACTTACTTATAAGAGTAAAGTATTTAGTTTGAGATTGCTGAGATGGGTCTCAGAGGTACAAGGTGTGGTGACCAGGTTATGCAGAGTGCAAATTAGCGTTAGGTTGCTCTGGGCAGTTGTACATGTGCGTGGTGAATATACGTCAGGGTTATTTAGAAGAAAACGTAAAGCTTTGAAGTCTGAAATATACCTACAGAGTCGGGGAGGATTTTTAAGATTACTTGATGCTACAAGATGCTTGAGAGGTGTGAAAATATGTTGACGGACCTCTACCTTATTCACAAATATGACTTGTGATTATCGATCTACCAGTTTTTAGATTTTACTTGAAGACATTAATACTGCAATAGACACACACGCATGCATCATGTACCAAAGAACATTCTAAAATTTTATTAGTACAGTTTAGTTATATTCTTTCATGACCTAGGTTCATTTTTTTTAATACTCTTTTATTATTATAAGTAGCAACAGAAATTCTTACTGCTAAGGTTTAGGATTCTTAAGAAATCTTAGAAAAAAAGTGAGTGAAATATGTTTGCAATTTTATTTTCTGATAATTGAAAAAAATAGTAATTATACGGCATTGACGTTAGAGGCATGTTTCACTGATATCTCTAAGGCACTAGATGAATTAATAAGATTTACCTATTACTTTGGAAGTGGTTTAGGATGTTCTGAAAAATTAATTCCAAAGGATGTTTTGCCTAGGTTTTAAAGACAAACATTGTTGAAATGGTTTGCATTTGTTACCTGAAAGATAAGGAATACTGTTCCTGTTCAGCTGACTGTCTCTTGTCACTTTCAGATTTTGTCACAAATACAAAAATATGATAACTTAATAACTCCAGTTGTTGATTCACTGAAATACCTCACTTCGCTGAACTACGATGTCTTGGCATGTATCCTTTTATGTAAATCAATATGTCTAGTTACCGATAAGTTGCAGCTGTAGCCAGATTAAATCTGGTTTTTGTGAGTAAATGCATTCTTCTAGTGTTTCCTATTCTTGCTGCTTTTTGCTGGAAATTTGAAGTTTGAATTTTGGAAGTTTGCAAATACCTTTGCACTCTTTGTGGGTTACAGAACCCTCTCCATTCTTTCACACTATGAAAAGTATACTTCATTTTTAAGGGTTTGTTTTTTTTTTACTACTTTCATTCTGTTCTTGAAGGCACAGCGGTCCTGTAAGTAGTGAGGTAAATACTGCTTTTTAAGTTATCGTTTTTTTCATGTTATTATTTTTTTTATACCAAACTGTTAGTGGATTCCCTATATCATGGTTGCTGTACTTACATATCATGTTTATAAACTGCAAGTTGTGGACCTGGAAAAATATCTCTTGTGTAACTTTTGTTTTTACAAATTGAGGAAAAATATTATCTTTAATGCTACTAAAGACTGTATTATTGAAGCTCTGGCAAACCCCGAGAAGGAGAGAATGAAGCATGATGACACTACAATCTCAAGCTGGCTGCAGAGTTAGTATTCTTGTTTTATGTACTACATTAATGTTTAAAATGCTTCACCTTCCCTATGATCAGACTATTGATCATTACGATCAATAATTCACTTGGATCAACCAGCTAATTTTTTAAAATAGAAAACTGGCAAGTTTAATCAACACGAATATATTGTTGTCTTTGTATTACAAAAATACATCTACTGCTAGCATTCCATATGTACTTTGTTAATACTTATTTAATGATTAGTATCTCATGAGGTGCAGTCACAGCTGTTTCTACTTGCTTTAGGTCTGGCTAGCTTCTGTGGTGCAGTTTTCCGAAAATACCCAATTGAACTTGCTGGTCTACTTCAATATGTAGCCAACCAACTGAAAGCTGGGAAAAGGCAAGTCTCGCACAACTGATCTTTATAAACTCAGTTTTAATAATGTATTATTTGGATGTTTACTGATACGTGGGCACTTGATGTAGTACCTACTCTAGTAGTGGTAGAACTCCATTCATAATACCAGGAAAGTTAAGCAATTGAAATAGCAGAAAGAATGATATCCTCTCTAGTGCCTTATTTTTTCTCTAATTGTGTAAGTGTTACACATTATTTTTGAAGTACTGTTTTTTTCATTTGTAACTTACTTCAGTACAGTTTTCTTAACAACTAACCAGACAGGGAACGAACTCTGCTGGTCGTAATACTTTCATACAAATTATTGTATGTTATTTGAAAATTAAGTACCTGTGATGGAAAATGGTGTGACTGTGACACTTTTAGTTTTTTCTTTCACATAATCTCTTTTCTGCAGGGATGGCTCTAACATTTTAATGTTGTTTTAAACGCTTTGTCCAATTTATTTAATGGGAGTTGAATTGCTTCTTGATATGTTACTGTTAATTATAACTCAAAATTTTTTTAAACAAGGTTTCCAGTTTGAAATTTGCTTTTCCTTTTGTCCTTCCATCATCATCACTTAGTATTATTGTTTCATTTATTTATACAATTTTAATATGTTATTTTTATCACATAGGTGAGTATCAGCTTTTTTCTATTCTGAATCCCCATATGCTCACTGAAAGACAGCTTACCAGTGGAGATAACGCATGCTATTTTAGGGTATTTATGTTGAGAAATCTAGTTTTTTCCCTTCCCTGCAATGTAGACACTCAGTCTCATGTGCTCCCCTGTCCCCAATTTATTTTGTATTCTGATGATGGTACAATCACATTGAGCTACAGAAGAAGGGTAAGTAATGTTTCTTGTCTTTCTCCAGAATTAAGACTTTATTTTGGAAAAAAAAATATTTTTAACATTCAGTCGAGTATTGACATACTAGAAATAAAATGGATTTACCACTATGACCAGTTCTACAGGACTGGAGTATTCAAGTACTTGAACTGGAGTGTATGGTGGTATTCCCATATATGCTGGTTCCTAGACAGAAAACATACTTATGTCTGGAAAAGCAAACAAAAGTATGAAAAATAGCAATAGAAAACCTTGTTTTGGAGGGCAAGGATCAATACTTTTTGTAAGGAGGTCACACAGATTTCAGAAATTACTGGAAAATATTGCTGATTTAAATAATCATGATACAATTTACAATTCTTCTGTTGAGTAAGTCATTGTCCTTACAGAATTCAGAGCTGGAAGCACAGCCTACTCTCTGGACACGATGATTATTGGAGTGTTTTGTATATTCTTTGTTTTAAGTTCCATGTTCCAAATACCCTCTTGAAACAAATTTTGCCAGTAAATTTCTAAAGCTGTGTCCTATTCTAGAAATTTTTAATAAAATTTAAAATATTCCATGTGCATGAAATAACTATATGGATACATTATGAAGCATGTTAAACAACAAAGGGGAGCAATAAACTTTATGATTAATTTGTTGATACTTAAAAGTTAATAGCACCACACTCACTATTATTTTCAAAAACCATGAAATTGTTCTGAAGGAGTTCTGAAATCCAGCTGTTGAATGCCTGCATTGCTTTTAAGTACTAATGGTTTACTTGCAGTAAAGAAATCCTTGTGCGCTCAGCATATTAGTTTTTTCTTCAAAAGGGAATTAAAATGTTATTTGTTTTAATGTGCATCATAGTGTTGCTTTGTAATGTGTATTGAATGTCATAGCTTCCATTTCTAAACAAATTTTCTTGGTTTTACTCCACTTTTCTGTTTTCTGTGCAGCTTTGATTTGCTTATTTTAAAAGAGGTAGTGCAGAAAATGGCAGGGATAGAAATTACAGAAGAAATGACAATGGAACAATTGGAAGCCATGACTGGTGGAGAACAACTAAAAGCTGAGGTGTGTTCCTGTTAAATTTAATTAATAATAGCAGTTGCTTATTAATGGTGGTTCTAAAGACTGATTCATGAACTGGCCGCATAGATGAGAAAGATGTTACTGCTTTCGTTGAGAGCTTCCCACTCTGTTGAGCTTACAAGCCTTGCAGACAGGCAGCCAAGGCAATATATACATGAGCCTTACTTGTTGTGCTTCACAGCATCTCTTAATAATGAGAGCAGCCTTCATTACTCAGTGGTATATGACAGACCTGCGAATTATAGCAGCTGATGAGCTAGTATGTTGTGTGGTCCTGCTGTTTTAGCCCTGCTCTGGGGGACAGTGGCTCCCTGTTGAGTGGAGTTACATCTTAAACCATTTTAACAATTAAAACTGTTGCGGCCTGGTGTCAAAGACCTAGTTGAGTCTGACCATCTGAAATTCCTGTATTGAAAAGAGAAGGGACTTTGAGCAGATCACAGCAAACCTAGGGCTAAAATGCAGCGCCATGATGCCCAAGCTGAAATGTCACTCTTCATTTACTGTGTAAAAGAGTAATTAATAGCATGCAAGACAGTTTGATTCTTTTATACATAAAATGCAGTACAGGATCCAGAGAGAGAGTTTGACAGACAGGAAACTGTATCAATGTTAATTCATCCATATTTCTGCAGTCAGAAGCACACATGGTTTCCATTTGTGATGCACTATTTCCAAACTTGGGCAAATTTTTCTGTACTATACAGGGTGGATACTTTGGCCAAATCAGGAATACGAAGAAATCTTCTCAGAGATTGAAAGATGCATTATTGGACCATGATCTTGCCCTTCCACTGTGCCTGCTTATGGCTCAACAGAGAAATGGTGTGATCTTTCAAGAAGGAGGGGAAAAACATCTGAAACTGGTTGGAAAACTGTATGATCAGGTGAGTAAAACCACTTGCATTTATAAGAACCCCTCCTTTTCTTTGGTAACTTCTAGTGTATTAGCACAATATATAACAATAAATTCAGCACATCAATAAGGATATATAACAATTTTCAAAATTTGTTGCAGTGATCTTAATAAAATATATGGGTGTATTAAATACATATTATATTGACAAGTTACTTCCAAGTGAAAGATTAAAATATCCTTTGTCATAAAAAATGAAGTTCTTAAGTTAGCTGTTATGTTTTTCTGATTTTACTTTGTTAGAGGAAATACCTGTCTTTTTCTGACCGAATTCTTTTGCTGCCTTAGGCAGTAGAAGCTAGTTTCATTTCATTCTGGTGGAACAGAATGCTCTTACAGTTCTGCTGGCTTTTTTAGGGCTTGCTGTACTATGTGTTGTAAGCTTTTTTAAAAAGAGGAAAAAAAAAAAGTTTTAAAGCTCTCCCTGACTTCACTTTTTAACAAAATACTAACTTTTGCTAACTTTATCTTTTACATGTAGTGCCATGACACCCTGGTACAATTTGGTGGGTTTTTAGCATCTAATCTAAGCACAGAGGATTACATTAAGCGAGTGCCTTCTATTGATGTTCTCTGTAATGAGTTTCACACACCTCATGATGCTGCATTTTTCCTCTCCAGACCCATGTATGCACACCATATTTCAGTAAGTAGAACTCTTCTGTTTGCCTGCTGTTAGTGCTGCTGTATTACACGTTACCATTGTGTATTAAGTTCCTGCTGAAGTTTAATTTGCTAAATAAAACTCATAGAAGCTTGGAGTTGAGAAGGAGAAGCTGTGGGCTGGAATAGGGTGTCCTTTATTTTCATAGAAAATATAGCCCATGTGTCAGCTCTCACACAGCTGACAGAAGTTGTAGTTAATGAAGTCATCTCTTTTGATTTGGGTGATCAGTAGGAATTCTCTCCCTCCACATTCCCCCAAACATGTAAGTTCTTCTGCAGATGCTTTGGATGGATTTTTTTTTTCTGTGGAGGAAAATGTAGCAGCTGCCAAAAGGTATGATATCTCAGGAAGTGTCAGAAATTAATTTGTCCCTGCATCTAAAATGTTAAATATTGAGAGCAATTTTTACTTGGTGTAGTGTAATGCAGTACTATAACAACAAGTAGCAGCATCTCTGATAAATCCCTCTAGTATGGATAAATACTAAAAGTCCTGTACGGTGTTCTTCAGTGCTTTATGTACATAAACATTTACACACATAAAATGTCATTTATGTAGAAAGGTTTTCAATAAAGTTAAATTACATTGTAAAAGTTAAATGATATTGTTTGTGTTTGAAGATTACAAATTTTTCATATTTGTTTTTTTACCCACAGTCAAAGTATGATGAACTAAAAAAAGCTGAGAAGGGAAATAAACAGCAGCACAAAGTTCACAAATACATCACATCGTGTGAGCTGGTGATGGCTCCCGTTCATGATGCTGTGATTTCTCTGCACCTTCCCAAGGTTTGGGATGACATCAGTCCTCAGTTTTATGCTACATTCTGGTCTTTGACAATGTATGACCTTGCCGTCCCACATAGTAGCTATGACAGAGAAGTCAATAAACTTAAAGTCCAGATGAAAGCCATAGATGACAATCAGGAAATGGTAAGTTTATATAATTTAATGGTCCAATTTAAACTTTCTAACTTTGAAAGGTTTTTTTAATGAAATCTTTTATTAAGGTCATTTAGATCTGGGAGGTTTTATGTCACCTGATTTGTCACATTCACATAATTTAGATTGGCTCTTCCTTATAATTCCCACATTAAAAGTACCAGTGACTTAACTAAGTGAAAATTATTGGAAAAATCTATGTTTGAGAAAGTAATCTTTGACACCTTTATCTGTGGTTTAGCTGTTCACTTTTGTCTTAACTTTAGTCAGCAGTATTCATAAAATCAGTTGATTACTAGAGGGGAATATTATTTAGTGAAATAGAAAGCTTTTCAAGTATTCTTTAGCATTATAAGGAATTGAATTGCTCTATCTATAGCAACTGTTAGTATAATACTAAATGAGTTGCATTGACGTTTTATAGCCTCCAAATAAAAAGAAAAAAGAAAAAGAACGTTGCACAGCGCTTCAGGACAAGCTCCTTGAAGAGGAGAAGAAACAGTTGGAGCATGTGCAGAGGGTTCTTCAGAGACTGAAACTAGAGAAGGATAACTGGCTCCTTGCAAGTAAGTGTGTGTAGGGGAAACACTCTGGTTGTTTTTACAGTTGTCACTGTCCCCAGAAGAAAAAGTGCACTAATACTCTTAATGTTGATTTTAAAATTTGATCTCTTTACTGTGCTAACAGACTTCAACATACAAACTTTTAATTAGAATTTAATGTGTCCTTGTTGCAAATACTGAGTAGTTGGTTTGCAGGGAGATGTTTTGTTTGTTTCTTGCAATGTCAAGGCCTTTTAAATATTGCACTAATTTAGAAAATAAAGAAGAGATTGACCAATTGAGTGGAAAGTTCTAATTGCAATGTGGCTTGCACTTATTTACTGCAGTTCTAATGCTACTAAGTTGGGATAATTGCTACATTGCAAGAAATAGGCGTGTAAACTCTTGATTAGTGGTTTGAGTTAACTTACTTTGAGTCCTGTGATTAGGAGCGATATACCAGTATTTGGGAGGTAACACAAACCCTGTTCCAATGACAAGATAAGTACTGTGTAAGCCTAACAGCACCACGAAATGAAGCAGCATGCAAATGTTTTATATGGCAGATATGCAGGAGGCAGAACAAACTGTTTTCTCTGACAAAGCCTCTGTAATGTTTCATGTGAACAATACTAGTATGGTTAATCTGAAATGTTTTTCTCTGGTCAGTTTTCTTCTCTGGAAGAACTTTCAGTTTGTAACTGGAAGTAGTTGTTCGTCTGTCCCAAGGAACGTAGCATAATCCAGTGGAAAAGCGTTTTATTGTCCGACTCATGTAAGACACACCCAACTGACTTAATGAAGAAACATTGACAGTTAAATGAAGAAAGTTTATTCCCTATAAACATTTAATGTACTGGTACAGACAGCTAATTAACTACATGAAATTACCAGTTGAAAAATTGCTGCATGGCTGAAGCTTGGTCTAGAGCTGACTGATAGATTTGTCTACTTAAGGAAGGACCCAAAAGTACATATAAAACTGTGTAGATATGATCTATGTGTAAACATTTACTCTTAATACAGACATTTGTGGGATATGTAGAATAGCTTATTGTTGGCTCTTGAGTGCTTAGGGTTCAGCTGCAAGAGCTTTCCCAGCATGGCATCCAGAGACAAATGTAACTTTTTCAACAGTTTCCCTATTGAAAGAAATTATCTGTAATTGTGCTATATCAAGCAGTTGAACAGCACATCTGCTGTAATAGTATTTGTAGTTATTATTTTAAAAAACTATTAGTATTTTTTTTAAAATAGGCTTCTATTGTAGATTCAGGCTTCTTGTGTATATACTTCTGATAAAGTGGTTATATCGTTATTATATCTAGAGAGGAGAAAACAAGAGCAGATGGTATTCCTTTCACTAATGTGCAGAATTTGAGCAGTTCGAAAAACGTACAAATGATTTTTCGGAGCCTGTTTTTCCCCGCATGGTGTAATAGAAAAATTTTCCCAATAAGACACAAAGATATTGCTACAATCACCCTCCTACCTTCCCCTCTGTCCTCAAACAGTTAATCTTATTTTGACTTTTTCTTAGCAGTGCCAAATATACGTCAGGAGTACAAGTGGCCTAATGTACAAGCTTGGGAATATGCATGTGTGGTACTGAACCTCTTGGGAAGAGAGTAGTTGAGTGTTAAACTGTTAACTAACTAACTTTCTTTCTTTTTTTCTCTGAACCTCTTTGTTTTTGAAGAGTCTACCAAAAATGAGACTATCACAAAATTTTTGCAGTTATGTATATTTCCTCGATGCATTTTTTCGGCAATCGATGCAGTTTATTGCGCTCATTTTGTAGAATTGGTGCATCAGCAGAAAACACCCAACTTCTCCACTCTTCTGTGCTATGACCGAGTAAGTACCTAGAACTGTGTGTATGTATTTAATTACTATTATGAGCATGTGAAACTAGTATCCCCTATACCTCCCAAAGGAGGTAAACAAAATAATTACCTATGTTTAATTCCAGAATCTATGACAATCAAAAGTTGCCTTGTGTACTTCAGATTCTACAAACCAACTTTTCCTAGAGCTTCAGAGGATTATTTTAAAGAAATTTTGGGTTTGGTTTATCCTAATGGGACTAGAGTTTCGGAGCAAAGTCATTAGGAGTTATAGGAGTTGCATTCGGTTTTTGCAGTCTTCCAGTGGTTTGCATTTCTACAGCCTCATCTAACCCTCCCATTTTAGCTGTGTGTGCCCTACTGCCGTAGTATCAACTTCCTTATACTTGCCTGCCTGCCCAAGCAGTGTTCCTTAGGTCCCTTCTGACTCTGGAATGGTACTATAGATAGTGGACTAACTTGTGTCACTGCTGAGACGTGGGAAGGGACTCCCTTGGTGACATGGGGAGTACTTTTGGTAACAGTAACAGCCTGACTTTTCTGAGTCAAAGGTGTTTGCTTTTCTCACTATTCATATGGCCATCCTTCTTCTCCTGTGGATGAAAAAGGTGTAGAACTTAGAACGGAAGAGTCTTGCAGGATGCGTTCAGCTGTGGTATTCTGGCCCTAAGTCAAATTATTATTATATCTGTTCTAACAGGTTTGACTATGAGCTTTGATTAAAAGGATGTGTATGGGGCTGTATTGTAAAAAAATTATAGTGAACATTTGTTTTCACATGAACGTTCAATTAAGATTGTCTCGTTTCCTTTGAGATGAGACATTTGAAGTATGAAATCAACGCAGATACCTGACTCCAAAAGAGCATTCTTACTCAAATATTCAGTCCGTGCTCTAGGTAACAAAGTAGGCAACTGCACGAGCCCTATCCAATGAACCTGTGCAGGCCAAGAAAAAAAGTCCTCTTGCATCAGCTTGGTTAGGTATTTACTTCCCCTGCTCAAATTATTAATTTGAAAATAAAACAGTTATATGCTAAAGCAGGCACACTTTAATATGGAAAAACTGCATGTGTGAAGGACCAGTAGTTGGGTAAAAAAGTCTTGAAAAATACTGAGAGTATTTTATAAGAGATCTCCTTTATATTTAGAAACCAGCTTAGCAGTGGTTTAGGTGAGAGAAATTTGAAAATCTCGTTGTTTCTTTTACTTTTTGTAATTCAGTAACGTCATTGTAACTTTTTATTACTGCTCTTCACAGGTTTTCTCTGATATTATATATACAGTTGCAAGTTGCACTGAAAATGAAGCTAGTAGATACGGCAGGTTTTTATGCTGTATGCTGGAGACTGTGACTAGATGGCACAGTGACAGAGTTATATATGAAAAGGTATGTGAAGTTCCAAAAACGGGTTTGCTTATGAGACTAAAATGGCCACTTGAGTAATTTGGCCTGATAAAAATGGATTTAGTGAAATGATTAGATTCAAAAACACTGTGATTAAATTTTTCTGATGGTCTAATATCGAGTTTCTGTAATTCACGTAGTTTTAACAGAACTAATTTTGTGTAGTGTCAAAAAATATAGTGACTAAAAAAATCTTACATATCTGATTTTTCATAGCATGTCTTGAAGATAATTTAGGGAGCATATGGAGACTCTTGTAGTAATTCTTGCAAAAGCTAGTTAAATTGCAGATAATCTTTTCTCTCACCAACAACTAAGATTTCAACATAAATAAATTTTAAAAATGTATGTAAGACTTGTGAAATGTTATTGCGTCTTAGTCTTTAGGAGAATCAGTGGAAAAGCGCTTCAGTTAGCATGTTAGCTTAAAAAAGTAATTCTGCAAATTTTTTTTTTATGCTCATATAGGAATGTGGCAACTATCCAGGCTTCCTGACTATATTACGGGCGACTGGATTTGATGGTGGAAATAAAGCTGATCAATTGGATTACGAGAATTTTAGACATGTGGTACACAAATGGCACTATAAATTAACTAAGGTAAATAAAGATGCAAAAAACCTTATGGTTTTGGAAGTTTTAATAAAAAAAAAACCCCAACTTCATTAGATTTAATTTGTTTTCTAGGCTTCTGTGCACTGCCTTGAAACAGGTGAATATACACATATCAGAAATATCCTGATTGTGCTGACCAAAATCCTTCCGTGGTACCCAAAAGTGCTGAACCTGGGCCAAGCCTTGGAAAGAAGAGTACATAAGATATGTCAGGAAGAGAAAGAGAAGAGACCTGATCTATATGCATTGGCTATGGGGTAACAACACCTTACTTTAAGAAAGTGGTTAAAAGTGGATCGTGAAAGGCTTCTAAAGACTTGGAACTGTTACAGTCCTAACGTTTGATTTTTACCTTATCACAGAAGATTTCGCTATCCTGCGTCTCAGGGCTGGCAGTGTGAATGAAAACTTTCATTTTGTGCTGGATGATCACTAATTTCATTTACAAGACTCTAGTAAAACACTTTAAATAGTAAAGGTTTCCACTCACAAGAGCATAGCTTAATTTTAGAGAAATAGTATAGCAGCAAGTAGATAGGAGGGAGAGTAAAATGAAGAAAGCCGAGGGCTATTGATGCAAGACTGCTTAGTGTTTGGGATTTTGTATGATTCTAAAAGACTAAACTAAAATGCTTAGTTGTGGTTTACATCTTTCTGTGATGAATGAATGAATGCCAAGTCATCCATGTATGCTTGAGGGCCATTTCAGGGTGCCCTAACAGTTTCGTCAGTAGGCTGTTTCTTCTGCGTGTTTGGCAGGGGTGCTTGTGTGGTGGTGGTGAAGAGGGTGTGGAGGTAGGGCTTCTGTGTCTAGTGGTTTGGTTTTTTTTTTTCTTTTGAGCTCATCGATAAAGGGGGAAGAACTGCATATCAGTTGGGAAAAACTGTGAAATAAATAACAGATGAACTGTTAGAATAGATCCTCATTTAAAATTCAACCCATGTTTTACTTTGTTTGTGCATATTTAACAATCTGTGCGACTTGCAGCTATTCTGGGCAGTTGAAAAGTAGGAAGCCTTTCATGATACCTGAAAATGAATTCCACCACAAAGACCCACCTGCCAGGAATGCTGTAGCTGCAACAGTACAAAATGGGCCAGGTGGTGCTGGGATGCCTGCATCTCTCACAATAAATACAGTTCGACTGGAAGAAGGCACTACTGAGGAGACTGGTAAACAAACCTATGATGATTATTTATTTATTTTTTTAGTAGAATTCTTCTGACGTGACAAGCTACTCTCTGAAAATTTAGTGCATTTAAACTAAAAAGAAAAAAAAAATCTAAATATGCCAAATAGGGTCAGTGTATGTTCTTTATTTTTAATTGGTTTTGCGAGAGGGTGTTCTGCATTTAATTACCTATTTTAACTGTTAGCTACACATGATCTTACATGAATATGCCTAGCTTCTTGTTTTATTTTAACCAGTAGGATGTATATTAACTGTGTTGAAATAAAACTGTTCTCTTTTTTAAATAGATAAACTAAAGGAGAAGTCTCAGGGTGTGGTGAAAGTTATTAATAAAGCTGTCAACGCTACACCGAAGGTGACAACAAGCAATGGAAACAGTGCTTCTAATAGGTGAGAAAAACTGCTCTTTGACATTCTCTATTTGATTCCTTCGAAACAATAGAATTGTACTTGAAACTGACCTACTTTTTTTTACTGTCAGGTTTTATATAAATTGTTTCAATTTCCTCAAAGTTTAATAAATGAGATTTATTTCTTCCAAAGTACATAGCTGTACTGATCTGACACTGTTGTTAAGTGCATTCCATTTTAGCTAAATAAAGATAAAACAAATGATAACATTTGCTTGTTTCTGCTCTGGTAAAGAGACAGCAAATCTGAAATCTGACAGTAGTTGCTTCAGGAGGTTCTGTCAAACCATCAGAAGTAAAATTTTTGTGATAAAACTAGAGCTAGTTTTATATGCATGCTAATTGGCCTTTTTATTTTTGATGCAGCAAAATTATTAAAGAGAAAGATGATAAAGAAAAAAGTGGGAAGGAAAAAGATAAAGAAAAAAAAGACAAGACTCCAGCTGCCACTCCAGAGATGAAGGCACTTGGGAAGGATGGGAAAGATAAACCAAAGGAAGAACGGGCAAACAAAGAGGATAAAGCAAGAGAGATCAAGGAGAAAACGCCAAAATCTGACAAAGAGAAGGAAAAAGTCAAGAAAGAAGAAAAAGCTTCAAAAGAAGAAAAATCCAAGACAGTTGTTACCGTCGTTGAGTCAAAGTCAACTGCAGAAAAGGAGAGAGAAAAGGAGCCATCCAGAGAAAGAGATGTAGCAAAGGAAATTAAATCCAAGGAAAATGCTAAAGGAGGAGAAAAGATGCCAGTAGCTGGGTCCTTGAAGTCACCTGTTCCCCGATCAGAAACATCAGAATCTGAGAGGGGTAAGTTTGCATATTTAATTTCTGTTCTTGTCTAGAAAAATGGAATGTGTCACTCAATGTCAAAAATGCTAGAGGTGGTGAGAAAGAACTGCCACATAATACCTAGTATTCAGGCATTGGCTTTCAAATACAGTTAGCGCCTAAAGTAGCTAGTCAGGATATCTTCAGAAGGCAAACTGTGAATGTGTGAACTTTACATGAGCACTTATTTTCATAAAGCCTTACATTTTTTAGTATAAGTCTAAATGGTCTTTTATTAAAATGTATTTGTTAACTGTGTCCTTGCAAGTTTTGCAAAAATTGAACACGAAAACCTTGAGTATACTCTGAGAGTTTCATGATAACCTTTCAACTGAAAGAAAACGGGGTGTAGAAGATGCAGGCTTTTGCCCATAGTAAGGGCACAGTAAGCTTAATTAGTTCCTCCTTATATTAAGGGTTAACAAATCCTTAATGTTAATATTTTAAGGTCTTATAATCTGGGGCTGATGTTGAGTTTTTACTTGCACTGCTTAAGACAAACCAAGTAAAGGAGGGTTGTAATGCTTTTGATTGGGTTCACCTTTTCAGAGGCAACTCTGAAATTCAGATACGGACTTAGAAAAAATGGAATTTTGAAATTAGCATAATTTTGCAGAAGTTTGTTCACATTACACTTTTCCTGCAAACTTTCATAAAGAGGGTCAAGGCATGTTGGTAACTCTAGATAGCTTAAGAAAAACAAAGTTTACGTAGTGGTAAAACTTAGAATTCTAGCTTAAATTATTTTGGTAGTTCAGAAAGCTGTATTATTAGATTATCCTCTTTTAAATGTGTTTTAATATTGCTACTGTTCTTTTCTTTCCTCAGAACAAAAACGCCGCAAAGTTGATACACATTCTTCTCCATCACATTCCTCAACAGTAAAGGTTAGTATAGCCTGAGGAAGGCAGCACCCATGTTAGGCTCACGAGTTTGGGATGCCAATGTTCGACTTCCTTCAAGTTTTGTGCCAAGTATACACTGGAACCACTGGAGGTTTTATGTTGCATTAGAAAATGCATTCCTTTTCTTTATTGGCGGACTGTCTTTTTTTTCTGTAAAAATATTTTTAATTAACCAAAATAATGCTTCAAGGACCTAGCACAAATTTTGTAAATAGTGTTTGGAGATTGCAAGAGAATTTTTACACAGAAGTGCCTCATTGTTTTAAGCAGTCAGTTTTTTTGGAGTGCAATGGTAGCTACAAGCAAATGAGTCTTTGCAGCAGAGTGGAGCATATTTTTCTGCACTTCTATTGAAGAATCTATAGCACTGAAGATTCCTGGATGATACGGGATGTACGATACCTCTGAATTCATCAGGCTTCTTGATGAGCATCATGCCGATGTGTGCCTTCTAAGGAGGAGTCTTGAAAGGAGTTCCATTTTAAAGTCTCCTTGGTGATCAGTTCTCCTGTAGTTGTGTATATTCAGTGCGCATGCAGCTTCTGTTGTACCTTCCCTTCGAGGTTTGTTTATTTCCAATGGGTTCCCACCATGTTGAGCCCTGCGTTACGATAAAACCAGATGTGGCAACCAAGCCTACTACCCAGCAAAGAGAAACCCCAAGCATTCAAGCGCAGCACAAAACCATGGGCGTAGCCTACTTGAAGACTCAGGGTAGCCATTCCTTGCTCCATATTTATTTTATTTCTAAACCATCTATGTTCATGGAATCTTTGAATTTGCAGTACGTTGAACATTTAAAACTGTAAGTTACCAATACTTCATGAAGAGCACTGTGATGGATTATGTGGGCCTTTAAACTTCACCATCTTACCAACTTTAGAACAAGCTTTTCTTTTTTTCTGTTTTTTCAAAGAGTACATATTTTTCTATGTAAGACTTACTTGAAAGATTTAGGCTAATTTTGGAGAAATCAAATAGCTGTTACTAGTTTTGAGGAAGGAGGTGACAGTGGTAACTATTCAAAATCACGGTTTTTCTTGCCTTTTTTTGTAAATGGCAATGTAAAGTTATTCTAGAGTGACTTCTACCACATTTAACTGAAAGTGGAGAAGATACAGGTTTAAAAAGTTTTTAAACCTGTTTCAGTTTCAGCTGTATTTAAAGTTAAGACTATTTTTACCTTTATAATTTGTCTTGGCGGGAGAGTGTTTTTTCACTGTTTTATGAAGAATTAGATATAAACACGTTTTGTAGTTTACTTAATAATTGGGTCTAGAGAATAGATATGACTGTCTCTTTTTTTTTTCCCTCTTCCTTCTTTCTTTTTAAAAAATAATTCAGTTCCTAGCTTTATTGAGTGTACAATATTAACATAAGATTTATTCCAGAAGGAGTAGCTGTTTTTTGTTTCAAGGGCACAGCCATGCTTCCCAAAGTTCCTCTGGTTTCTGAAAACTATTCCAGCTTACGTGTCATCTCCATTCATTTTCTACAGGACAACATCAACGAACTCAAGGACTCTTCAGCAAAGGTTTGAATCTTTTAGACCCCACCACAGTTTACTTTCATGTTTTGTTGCAGAGAGAACTTAACTTTTGGTCTTGTGGCAAACCCCATCAGAAAATTCACATTCTATCCCTATAAATGCTAGTGTAGCAACAGAGATTTTTTCAGTCTGCTATATAGAACTTCTGTGTAGGAGAGAGGGATAGTTATTTGGAAGCAACGTAGTGATTTTACTATTCTGTCAGTATTTTTAAGATATTTTATGGGTCAGTATATTTTCTGGTCCTCTCTGAAACTTGTAAATTTATAGAAATGTCCCTCTGATTACAGCATTTATTTGGCTGAGGAGGTAATAGAACAGTTAAAATAGTTCTTAGAATAGTTTGTTTGGATACCAATTAAAAAAAGAGTAGTTAAAAAGTATTTGAGACACATCTCTGGAAATAACAATACTCTTTCCTCTTACTACTGTTGTATTTATGTTTTAGTGCTATAGTACTATATTTCTAAGCATCACAGGCGACCTCCTAAATGATCATCTTTGTGTGTTTGCTTCCTGTAAATGCACTTCAGATTCATATCTTATGAGAACGTGTGCTAAAGAATGCTTTCAAGAGTTCACAGAATTATAGAATATCTGGTCCAGCCTTTCTTGGCAAAAGCATGGTCTGGACAAGATGGCTTAGGTCCCTGCCCAGCTGAATCTTAAGTGTCCAGTGTTGGGGAATCCACCACTTCCCTGGGGAGATTATTCCAATGGCTGATTGTTCTCATTGTGAAAATTTTTTCTCCTGTGTCCAATCAGACTGTCCACAGGAGTAACTTCTGCCCATTACCCCTTGTCTTTTCCATGTGACCCCTTGTAAAAAGGGAGTCTCCATCTTCTTTGTAGCCACCCTTTAAATACTGGAACATGGTGATAAGGTCCCCTAAGCCTTCTTTTCTCAAGGCTGAACAAACCCAGTTCTCTCAGCCTTTTGTCATATGACAGGCTTCCCAGTTTTGATCATCTTGGTGACCCTTCTCTGGACCCTCTCCAGCCTGTCCACATGTATTTTGTATAAATGGGATCAAAACTGAACACCGTATTCCGGATGCAGCCTGACGAGCACTGAGTAGAGTGGCATATGAGTTGAAAGACACTTTGGAATATTGTATTTTAGACAGATTCTGCAACTATTCAGTTGCTTTTTTAAAACTACACTTGCATAGTAACACTCACAAATACTGTAAACTTGCTAATATATTAGGGTGTGTGGCTAATAGGAAATGGATCAAATCTTCTAAAGTTACTATTAAGATTTTTGGTTACCCAGTCAGTATCAGTGTGCAACTAAATAGCACAAATGTTTAGCACTTGGAAAATGGATAACTTACGGATTTCCCTAGGATTACTTATATTCACTTCATTTAAAAATGCATAATGGATTATCACTTCTTATTCTATATTTACACTGTTGTTTTACTTGTAGCTCTCTTTCTGTAAACAAAGTGTTTACAGAAGTGTTCAGAACACTTTGTGTTTTAAATGAAAATAGCTCTGACTTTATAATGGACACTTGCTGATTTATTTTTTTTTTCATTGAATCTTGCCAGTGCCGACTATAGCTACTTATAGGGAGAGTATATATAAGAAGCATCCTTTGATTCTTGCAGTTGATGAAATTATAGTATCTACAGATTGAATCCATATACTCTCAAAAAAGCTTTATAAATCATTATTGTGGTATCTTGTATATTTAAGGTTTTTGAAAATAGAAAACTAGAATCTATTTCCTAAGCTCGCATCTCTCTGGAGTGTGGCATATGGTAGCCTACGTAATCTCGCTTTTCCCTCCCTTACTGTATTGGTCAAGGTTCGGCTGGTTAATTGAAACTTCACTCAAGTTTTCATTAGTTATCTAGTTTTAAATTAAAAAAAAAACAACAGTTTTACTTATTATCACATCGACATGGTAATCAAGTAGGCAGTGGAGCTATTTGTAATTAAATTATCAATGAACAGCTTTATTTTCTAGTCAATTTGAACAGTTAAGTTTTAGAATGAACTACAGTGTTTGTGGAGACTCAGACCGAAGTAGATTGCAATTGCGTGACTTTTTCATGGATTTATTGTTTAAGTGCTCAGGGGATGGGGAGTGTCCAATCCTTTCCTTCCTCTTTTAAATGCTATTTTCTATTCTTTCTCACTTAATGAACTAATTTTCATTCTTCAGTGCCATTCTAACAGTCTTAAGGCACATCTTGACAATGTTCTGTATGCATGGTGTAGGACAAGTTAAATGCTCTTCTTATTCCATGTACTTTTTAAGGAAAGTAGGAGACAGAAAGGACAGAATATTCAGAAGCCTGTAAGGTTTATGAGTTCAGCTTCCACTGAAAGTTAGTGGAAATCTAGTGCTGTTGTATACTCACAGGCTTTCTTTATTCCTGACTTTGCCCAGTTTCTGGGGCCAGACCATTGAAATGTTGGTTTACATTGCAGGTTATGAAATATATGGCGCCAGTCTTGAGTTAGGTTTGTGTTTATTCTTGGTTTGTCATTTGCCCAAGTTACACAACGTACAACAGTGCCCAAAATTTGATGTAGTTTCGATTAGCAGCATTTTCAGAAGCAAGTTGATAAAGCCTGATGAACTAAATTCAGCCTTTTCTTGTAGAGGGAGGGATGCAGTTTTCCAAAATTCTGCATTGGGTAGAAGAGCAGTGGAACATCATGAACAACCATGTGGACTTCAGAAACGGAGTAGGAGAAAGCAGAGCTACCTACATGTTTGCTTTCTCACATGGAAATTGTCTCTGGGAGACAACTGAATGGGGCTGCGTAGGAAAAAAAAAAATCAAGTCACTGTTAAAAAATGGATGTAAAAAATGGAGCAAGGATAAATTTAATTGTGGAATTGCACTGAAGGAAATAGAACAAGAAAAGAGAAGTGAGGGAAAAGAGCAGAAGGAAAAGTATGTAGTGAAAGGAGTGTGGAAGGTTCAGCCTCTGGCATAGGAGGATAATAAAATTCCAGTTAAGTTTGTTCCAGTTAAACAAAAGGAAAAGAGACCTAACATTGTCAGTGTGTCTTTTAACATAGGACCAATAACATCCAGTTTTAGTAAATTAAACATTTACTAGAACTGGAGAAGAACAAGATTAATTAAAAGAATAAAAATATTTTAAATAATGTTCGGTTTGGTTCAAGTAATTTCTAGATTGTTCTAAACTGATATTCCACATGCCTCTTTCTTTGGTGTCCTTTTAAGTAAGATATCTCTCTAAAAAAAACCGCAGAGAACATTTTAATTAAAAGATACTATTTTTTCCCCGAATAAAATTGATAGCTTATGAAACTGGGGAAAGATTAAAATATACTGATTTAACTCTGTGTTGCTGTAACCTAAATGTCTAAAATACCAAAGAAATGTACTTTTAATGTAAAATGTGCTTTTCTTGGCATTTTATGAAAAATGTGTCTTAGAAACATCTAATTATATAATTGTTTTAAAAAACAGAATTAGTTACTGTAATGCATTGGTATTTAGATAATACATGTGCTACCTAACATATATACACAGTAGCATTTAAACTTCAGCAGGTGGTGTACTTTACTTTACCGTGACTTATTTTCTATTCTCCCCTACAACACCAGTTTATATTAAAAATATTCAGCTTTGTGAAACTAGTATGTTTCACAGATCTTATCAAAATTGGTTAGTAGAGAGAGTGCAATAATAATCTAGAACACATTACAGAGAAAACCTAACTCTTTTCTATGTTCAGCTGCTCTTATCGTTGGAAGTTTAGGCTTAAGGTGGAGTGTCGTATTACTTTAGATGGAAAAAACATAGTTGAAGTATTGGCTTAAGTAGTTTATTGTTTAAGATTATTCTTTAAAAATTAATTAAAACTGTTGTAAGCAGCTGATTCGATTCATTCATTCCAGGCAAGATGGCAGGTGTTAAGTCAGTCCAGGAATCTGCGTATCCTGTTTCAATAGTACTGCTGTCTGATTTGCTTTGATGTACCAACCAATACTGGTGAACAATGTTGTATGTATTTAATATAAGTGTTTCAGTTATGAGAAAGTCTTCTTGAATTCCCAGTGTTGATAAAACAAAGCTATAGGTTAAATTATAGATTACAAGTTTTGAAACTATCTTCAATCACTTTTTTTTCTAATAAAGTATTAATGTTGAATTTTACTCTGTGAGCTAGATCTGTGATGTTAGAGTAAGACTTTTTATTTACACATCTAGGAATACATATTAATATTTGGTGATATTGCCTTAATTTAACAGCACTACATTAACCACACTACTCCAACACTGTCCAAGAGTAAGGAGAGAGAAGTGGACAAGAAAGATTTGGACAAGTCAAGGGAAAGATCCAGAGAGAGAGAGAAGAAAGATGAAAAGGACAGGAAAGATCGAAAAAGGGTTGGTGACGTTTTTATGAACTAGTTTAGAAAGTTGATATATACTTGGAAAGTTTTCTGTTCAGAGTTCTTGCAGTAATAATTGGTTGTACAGCCTGTTCAAGCAGAAGTGATCAGGGGTGTTTTTGTTCTGTTACTTTTTCAAAGGTCGGTTCACAGTAATGTGTTCAAACCCTTTTCCCTTCAAAACCGATCTTGAGAAACTTTACATAAGATGTAATAACTCAGTTACATTTTAAGTACTCAAAAACTAGTTCTACAGATGAACTTTATAAGCAGGTGCTACTTCAGCAGTATGTTTTAATCTGCTAACATCTGCATAATTGTATTTGGTGCCAGGATCATTCAAACAGTGACCGAGAGGTACCACAGGATTCAACTAAACGACGCAAAGAAGAAAATGGGACAAGTACGTATTCTATTTTGTGTGTGTATATTGGGTTTTTACTTGCTGTGAGTTACAACTTTCTGTTGTGTTTTTAGCTGGTTCCTCAAAACATAGTAAAAGTGAAAGTCCTTCTGATTCCCCTCGCTTAAATGAAAAGGAGAAGGAAAAGAACAAATCTAAGTCTTCAGGAAAAGAGAAAGGTGATTCAATTAAAGCAGAAAAGATGGAGAAAAGCTCCTCTGGTAGCAAAAAGGTAAAATAAGTTATTCTCATTTTGTTCATCTGGGGTTTTTTTGGTGGCGGTGGTGTTGGCAGAACAGGCCGATTCTCTTTTCTTAAATTCTATTGCTGCTTTATGGCCTAAATTAAAAATATACGCTGTGAATGTGTAGGAAAAGGGTCCTGGAAATTCTGGTATCTTGAGACTCTAAATATTTCGGCAGTCGCTCCTGCCAGCACAAATTGGAGCAGTTCATTTTAGCAATATCCAGGAAATTTCAGAATTTATACTTTAGGTTTTGAATAAGCTAGAATACTTGCAGGCTGGATTAGTAAACAAATGTGTGAAAGCAGGATTAATTTACATACAGAGTAGTCTGGCTGTGTTCAGATTTTCAAATGCATGTGTCGGCACAGCTTTTTTGGTGAAAACAGGCAAGTTAGTCATATTTGTAAAACACCAAATAATAGTTCCCAGTTGTTGTAACTGTTTAGTGATAGTGGTTATCATAGAACTGTAAGACAAAGTTAGAATAATCTCAGAAATCATAGAAGCTGATTACTGTCATTCTGACTGGTCTTTTCTTTTAGCTGTGGCCAGTTATAACTGTAAATATGTGTAATCCTTCTAATCAGACTGTACAATGTACACTATAAAAAATATTTCCATGTGTATCTTTTTAAAGGAATCAAGACATGATAAAGAAAAAACAGAAAAGAAAGAAAAACGAGAGAGTACTGGAGGGAAGGAAGAAAAGAAACAATATCCTTTTGCACATTAACATTTCAGAAAAATATAGAAAATGAGCTTCCTTTTATATTCTGTAGTAAAATATATTTTTTTTCCTTAATGTTCAGTCTACTCATAAATCTTCAGACAAGCACAGATAATGAAGATTGTGCCAGTCAAGGTAAAAATTTTTATGATTGACTCTGTTTGACTTGGTATCTCCCTTGGCTCCTTTTGACTGGTAAAGGATATACAAACAAAATAGCCTGAGGGTGAAAGGGTCATGAGTGGCTTTTTCAGTTTTTTGGTGGTTTTGCAGGGATTTTTGGGGGCAGTTGGTTGTTTTGGTGGTGGTGGTTGGTTTAGAAGTTTTTTGTTTGTGTGTTTCTTTTTAATTCTATCCCAGGGAAAAAAAAAAACCAACCACTTTGCCTATCATCAGCATAGAGATTGTATAGATACTCAAATTTTTCTTGGCCAAAAAACCCAAGAAAGGCTGGGGTTGGCATATTTGTATGTTTCTTTAAATGTTACTTCTGGAAAAAAAAAAGGCAGTCTTGGCAGATGAAGTTTACTACTGACGACTCACAGCTTCTTCAGTTATAAAATGTGAAGTTTTATCCTGACCAGCAATTCAATATAAAGTGAGGATTGTCATCAACTAAAAAAGCACAACTGTGTTTTTATGCCTATGTCATGATTTAAGCAACAGGTGCTTAGGTGAATGCCAGTTGAACAGTAAAATTTACAACCAGCTGTGTAATGGGCTAAACTGGAGCATCTGGCCTAGAATACAGACAACAGCACATAGTTTGCATAGTGAAGTATGTAAAAGTACTTTCTATAGTAATATGGTTGTGGCATCTAATCCTGTGCTCCTATTTTGTTAAATCTGCCGTAACGTTCCTCCTAATGTACAATGTCTGACTGCATTTATTTCTTGCCTAATTTTGAGATTAGTATCATTTTGAGGGGGTTGTACTTCTGAAACAGTTTTCATCCTCACAAGTGACTACTTGTTTCTTATTTGTATCTTCAAATTAGTGGTTCACCGCTTACAATGCAGCGCTCGCATTAATATACTTCTTGCTGTGGATTAAACCTCAGTTACGGAGTGAATAATGGAAATAGTTTTATTCCCCCTCGTTCTTTGAATTGTGAATGGAATAAAATGCTAAGTTGTGAGATCAGTATTCATTTGAATAACATACAATTCCAATTGTGTGTGCCTTCATTGCAGGTGAGATTGAAATGGGAAGATACCCAGCTGTGACCAGAAATGTATTTTCCAGAGTATAGATTGCACAGGAATTTGTGAATGAAGAGGACCCATCTGCATCTCCTTAAATTATTCAGTTCTCTGCTTTATTTCCCCACGCTGAGGATTTAATTGTTGAGTTGTACATTACTGTATTTTAACTTGTTGCTTAGTTTCTTACACATTTATTTTCAGTACCTGGCTGAAAGTGTTACCTATTCCATATTTTAGCACAATGTGCTGCAAACAAACAGTTGCCATAGTGCAAATGAGGTTTCATGTGTACAGAGTTCCACTTTAGGTTGTCGAAAATACTGCCTGAGTTTAGTAATTCTTTCGATCTGAAATGCATTCTTTTAGATGTTTGAAAACCACAAATAAACAGTTATTGAACCTTTTTGGATTTACCTCATTTAAACTCAGTTTTTATTTATTACTTGGCCTGTTTTTAATATCAGTGACTAAAAAAAAAATAAGTGGGAGCACTGTTTTCATGCAATGCTTAGGGATTATTTGTATATTGTGTACAACGTTGACTTGTTTAAAGAAACAAAGAATGAACCCTGTCCCTTCCATCCCAACCTAAACCTGTGCTCAGTTGTCCCTTGCCACACCTTTTGTTTGTCATGTTGTTTTTAGATTGATTGGAAATGCTCTCTTCAAAACTGAAATAAATTAAGTTTCAATTACAGCTACAGGAGCTTTGTATTGCTGAACTTTAGTCTGAGAAGTTTCACAATGACATTTTTAGAAAAAAAAAAAAAAAGAATTTTTTTATCTGCTGAATTCTACCAGTGTAACCTTTTTTCTAAATAAACAATAGTTTTCTCAATGGGTCGTAAATCGTTCTCTGTGTGGTCACTTTATTGCTTTATGTATTGTTATGAAAATTCAGTTTTAGAATTGTGGGAGGGTGTTTTCTGTCTTCGCTTACCCACTTGCCCATCAGAGGGAAGGGTTAGTTGTGTGGTGCCTGCTGTGAGGTGACAGACGTGTTATGTGTCCCCAGTGCTTTCGAGAAGCTCACGGTTTGCCTTCCTGCATTCAGCAAGTTTCCATCTTTCTCTTGAGGCATTTGTCCCTCATCCAAAGCTCAGTAAAATTTCTGACACATTTTTCCCCCCTTTTCCTAATTTAGACAAATTAGACTTAGACTTAGAGACTTAGAGTGTTTTGATTTAGTTTAACCAGTTTAGTTTAGTGCCAGACTCTGCCTGGCTTCTCACATAGCATGGTAGGTCACTTCAATGACACCATCTCAGATGTTCACTTGGGTAAGAAATCTTCAGGTCTGGAAGTCTGTAGGTCACATTTGTGACCAATTTCTACTGCTGTCTTGTCCCTCCTCCACCCCCCAGGTGTGAAATCAGTAAAAATGATCACTAGTTTGTTGAAACTAGAAAACATGGGTTATGAAAGAACATCTGTTGATGCTCATTGGAGAAGGGGAGATTCCAGTGACTTGTCTAGAGACTTTGTTCACTATTTAGTGTTCAAAAAGGTGTAATTGGAAGCTGGGCTTTTCTGGCTTGGGTACGGGAGTTCAAATACCCACTGAATTCACTAAAAAGCAGGAGCTCTTGTCACAGCTAGGTTCTTGTTAGTCTTTGGAGATGGTGCATATCTCAGGCTGTCTACAGCCACTTCTCACTCCGGGGACTGCAGGACTGATAGAAACTTCCAGTGCATTTGCTCCTTCAATTGCTGGGAGTCCTAACCCCAGCTATGTACTCCTTTGGCTCTGCAGCCAGCAAGTATGACAGAACAAGTGACCTGACCCTGATGGGGGAGAGACAACATCCCCTTTTGGTGCCATTTGCACATCAAATCTGTTGTAATGAGTTGTAATACCAGATTGCACCAAGTGGTTCCTCTCCAGCCTTTGTGTTTGCTGTGCCTTCTGTCCCTTTTAAATTAAAATTCTGCTCCTCATGGTAAGGATCTGCTTTCTTTTTAAAATCAAGGCAATAACACTGTTGGGGTGTGGAGGGGAGGATCTGGTGCCAGTGGGAGGCGTTTCACTATGGTAAGACTGAAATATTAGCAGAACGGTTCGCAGCGTGGCAAACAATGGGGAATATGTTATGTGGACAACGTAAAGACCGTTTAAGTAACTGCAATAGAGCACTTTTTTTCTCCTTTGAGAATTTTTTTCTTTTTTTTTTTTTTTAAAAATGTTGAATGTGCCCTCATCTGTGTCTGACAGGATGAGCCTGGGTGTTTGCAGAGGTGGTGGGGTCTGAGCTGCCTGACCATGATACTCTTGAGACTGAAGCAGAAGATGGGACTGAGTGGAGATGGAGCACGCGCTTGCTTAAAATTACTGCCTTGTAAAGAGCTGTAACTTGACAGATTTTTAATTGCAGGAGATGATCTTGGCCTACAGGTACTTTCCACAAAGCAAATTAATTTTATTCCCAGGAGTGTTTAGAAATAGATTTTTTGCATGGATTCAACATTTACAAGAGCAAACCTATAGCTAAGAGAACATTTGCCAACTGTAACGATAAAAAACTAACCTTTTTGTATCAAGTATTAAACCAATTAAACAGAGGCTTACTTATCTTTTAAATATTGTGGGGTTTTGGTTTGGTGGTTTTTTGATTTTGTTTTGTTGGTTTTTTTTCTTTTTTAAAAATATAATCCAGAGAATGGGAACTTGAACCAAAAGCTGAGCATCCCTGGTCTGTGTGATCAGTTTGTGTCTTCAGTAATCTGGGATTTGGGACAAAGAGGTGTCATTTTGGTGGCTGTATTTGAACATATTGAATATTAAGGAATTGTAGTGGTTATAGACTTGATCAGTAAAACTGTTCTGATTATCTTTGTCCTTATTAATTAGAGGTTATTTCTGAATGAATAGGAGAAGATTACAAACTTTTGACCCACAGTGCAAGAAAGACACAGACAAATTGGGATGTGAATCAGGTAAGAGTCACCCAGCTAATTAAAGGTGAGGAAGAATTACTAAAAAGGAGAGTAACCAAGCTAAATACTCAGGTGCTTTTAATCAACTTGTTAGGGCAGACTAAAATTAAATATTTCCATCGAAGTCAGTCTAGTCTTTGGGATTTACTGGAGTGTGGATGAGATGAGGCTTCGGCTGTTTGACGGTGCACACGGAGCTGGGGGCAGCCTGGGCACAGAAGATGTCACCGGGGGGTCTCTGAGTATACTGTCATCTCCGAAGAAAATGGGAGACTATCTGTCAGCCCAGACACTTAAAGGTGAGTTGAAACAATCGTTTGAAATTCAGCGTCAGCCCCGGCAGGAGGGTTCGTCTGAGCAGTGGTGGGAGAGGAGAAGGGAACCTGCTGACCCTGTTGCTGGTGCAACAAGTGCAAGGGACACCCCAGCAGCAAACTGCAGCAGTCCAAAG
>JAHREE010000559.1:5240832-5387300 GCA_033628505.1 Tringa tobata | reverse complement strand
AAAATAAGCAAATACAGACCCTTATGAAACAAATTAGCGAACACGGAAACACCAGCTGAAAGTGCCCAGGGTGGGAAACGACGGCAGGATGAAGGGAGCTGCTGATCTGGCGCTGACAGAAGCCCACAAGCCCAGGCTGACAAAAGCCCTGAGCTCGCCCGTCCCTTCCCTGTGGGAAAGAGGCACCCGAGGAGGCACCAATTGGGGTTTCTCATTTCCATTTCCTCCTTGTGTGACATCTCAGGGTTTCTGCTGAGCATTTTCAGGAGACTGGCTCCCTGTGTTAGGGACATCTTCAATTCCTGCTCCTGCTTGAACAGCTTTGATCCCCACTCCGTGGCCATGCAGGGCAGATGGTGGAGAAGAAAGGACTGGGTCCTTATCCTCAGTGACGCTGTGCCGCTTCGCATGGGGTAACACCAGGCAGATACATGCATGGCTGCCCTGCAGTGTGCCCCACCGTGGGTCCATCCACGCCTGCTGTCAGAAGAGGAGATGCAGAAGCTCAGCCCACGTCTGCCCCAGTGCCTGCCTCACTTCTCCCTCTCACTGCCCCCAGACTTCTCCTACCCCTGACCAAAGTGCATGACTCTCTGCAGTGAGGAAGAGACTCAGGAGAAAGAGCAGCACAACCTATACAAGAACACCCTAATTACAAGCTTAATTACATGGCAGCATTTAGGGAAATGGCCAAAGGCTGGGAAGGCAGGAGCAGCTGAGCCCTGTCATTCCTGGGGCAGGTTGATACTGGAAGAAGACCTCCTCTGCCAAGAAGCTGCCTCCAAGATGGCTGTGGAGGGCTGATGTTGAGAAACGCTGACCTCGGAAGAGCTACATGCCCTTTGGGAGGAGAGCAGGCCTGAGGTGCCACCCTGGAGGGCAGCTGCCCATGGAGGGGGGATGCGCTGTGCTTGGCCAGGCCCAGGTAGGTTGTGGGGCACCACGAGAAAAATGAGCATGTTCAGGAGCTCCTGAGCTGAATGACCCATGGGCTGCACCAACATGACCCAGAGTGGTGTTACCAGGGCCAGCAGGGAAAAGCCATAGAGGTGGGGAGAACCACTGGTCCCTGGTTCCAGTGGCAGTGATACTGGCTCTGCCTGCACCGGCACAGCTTCCCGACTGGCCAGGCAGAGGCAGCACCACTCCTCCTGGTCTGCACAGGGCTCAGTTTGACACCAGCCAAGATCTCATTTTTGTAAAATGGCTATTTTTAAGCAGCAGCTGTAATCTAATTAAGTATCAATCAGGGAAGGCTGTATGCACTCAGCCGGACACAGCCGACGGGCGGCGGCGACAAGCCGCACGAGACAGGGAGGTGTTTGCTGGCTGGGCACTGGCAGCAGGCACAGAGCCCCTCCACCATCGTAAAAAGCCAGCTGTAGCACAGCTACGTTTACATCCACCTGTAGGTAGGGATATAAAACATCAACAGGATCAAAGCAAGCTCCGCAGATACTGCAAACGCCCTGGGTTCTGCAGGTAATGCACCTGCCCCGATGGTTTGGGGCGATGGGGACCGGCCAGGTCCTGGCCAAGTCACCCCTGTGGACCCTCCTGGGCAGCCGTGTTGTGTTGAGGCCCGTGGTGACACATGGGCAAATATACCACAAGCAGCTGTGCATGATTGCAATGCGAGTCAGTGAAAGCTGAGTGTCCTTACCTACCCGTTACAAGCCCCAGCAGAAAGAATGGTGTGGATTATTGCTCAGGGAACAGTGCTCTCATTTTAAATTTCATTTAAAAACTATCCAATTTGGAGAGATTTTATGCAATACATCTCTCCGCTTTGAAAAGCATTGTGCAGCTGAGAATACACAAACAATAGGGAGAAGGTTATAAACACCTTTCCTCCTATCCGCATATTTTATTGTGCAAATTTTCCCCTCCCCCCAGTTCTATTCCAAACACTATTTTTAATTTGCATGCCTGTATAAACCCCATATGGAGTACAGAGAATTTGCATAACATCCAATACATTATAGATTAGCTTTCACAACATTATACAGTATTGGGAAATGAGGAGGCTTAACATGCTAATTAGGGTGCTTTATTTTTTTTTAAAGCCAAGATTGCAGTTAATTGCGCACACGCAACTGCCAAAAAAAAAAAAAGTAGTAAACTAAAATTATCTTAACTAAACAGATGGGAATTTGCCTAAACCGGTGTTTTCACTATAGTTTGTCATGGCCCTGTTTGTCAGGTGAGGTACTGCACTACCTCAACCCAGGTAGGAAGGAGGTGATTTGCTCCGTCCATCTGTCCCAGCGCAAGGAGCAGAGCAGGACTGGTGGACAAGTGCTGAGGAGCTGCTGCATCTTCAGGCCACCGACCCTTTGTCACCGCTGGGATGCTCCTGTGCTGGGGGCTGTAAGCTGTCCCGACTGTGGGCGGATGGGACGGGATGGGATGGGCAGGTTGTGTGAGGAGGGACTGGGGGGGCTCCCGGCCCCCCTCAGCTCTGCTGCTTTGCTGGCCAGGCCACTAGGATGACCGGTGCCTACCTGAGCGAGAAAGCCCTCTCAATGTGCTAGAAAAGGCACTATTTTGTGCTTCACAGACGGAGCACGAAATGTAGCTTGTTTGATCAGAGTCCCAAGGAACAATTTTGTCTGCTCCCAGGTAATTAATCCCGAGAGCTCTCACTGCGCGAGCTGCTCCCCGGGCAGCAGGATCCAAGAGACCTGACGGTGGGAGAAGGTGCGAGGCCTCTGCTGCCCCGGGCCAGCTCTCCACCCGTGGGGAGGCAACGCGAGCTGTTGGGGATGGGCTCCTCAGCTCCCAGACTCCCCCATGAAGTAAACACATTGCAAAGCGCTGGCTGTCGGTGCCTTTTCTGATGGCCCCTCTCCGAGTGGCCGCCTAGCCTCGCTCAGTTCCACAGCCAGAGCCAGGCATGGCGTTGGCCGAGATCCCGATGGAGGCCGCAGAAGGGCACGTCTGGATTGTGGCACTTTTCTCGCCGAGCGCTCAGCGGTGCACAGGGAATGCGAATCCTCCGCGTTGTGCCTCAGCTGGCAACCCAGCCCCTCCAAAAAAGGCCCTGGGGTGTTGCCAGCACCCTGCCCACGCCGGCAGGTCGGAGGCTACCAAGCTGCAAAGTGCTCTGTTTGCTATTACAGAGGGAAGCGTGGGGCGCTTCTGGGAGGGAGGGCTGTTGGCTGTAGGAAGAGCATTTTTCAGAGCTTGCCCTGGCACTGCTTGTTTGAGGGGGGATTTTTTTAATTGCCTTAGAGGCAGAGAGACTCAATGACTAGCCCCGAGTCCCACGGGAAGGCTGTGTCCCAGCCGCCCACCTGCCTCCCTGGCCAGCTGTGCTGCCCCAAATTCAGCTCAGAGAATCGCTTGCTCGGTTTCTGGGTCTCTCTCTCAAAAGACTTCCATTTTCTCATCCTTTTCCTGGGATAATTTTGTGCTTTCCAGCTGCTTTTTTAATTAGGTTGCTGTTGTTGGGCTGTACAGGATATCCTATGAGGTCCTCAGCCCTTTCCCGGGTGGCTTCAGCTGTTTTTCCTCTGCCTTTATTTTATGACAGGATTCTTTTTCATCTCCCCCCCCATGTGGTTTCCAGCCCAGCTCTCTAGTAGTTTGGTTGCTTTTATCAAAGTAAAATGTTCAGAGGTTTGAGAGCTTGTGCTCTCTTGTTGTGCTCTGTACACTCAAGAAAACGAACGGAGGCAATTAGGATCAGGATGTCAGTGTTTCAGCTGTCATAAAATGGTATTCTTGGGCAGAAACTTGCAGTGTTTTTCTTCCTCACCATAACAGAAGGATTTTTTTGTTTGCTTGCTTGTGCTTTTCATCCAGAAAGCAGGTTTGGCCGATCCAGGCTTAACCACGTGAGGTTGAATCTGTTGGGCAGCTTTACCAAATCCTGCTAAGATTTTTTTTTGCTGACATCTGCAAATGACAGGAAGACTTGCATCTAGAGAAAAGGTATCAGGAGCCTCATACTGAAAAGCACTGACCCCAGTGGCAAATTAAGCCATTTGCTTTGGTTGATTTATTTAAGAGAAGCACGATGTTAAGAGGACCGGTGCCCATCTATTCTCACAGGCTTCACTTCATCTGCAAACATGATTTTACACCTGGGACAGAGGTGGGTTTTTTTTGGAACTTCAGCAGTTTGGTTTCTCTGCTCCCCTGTTAGAAGTTCCTGCTCAGGTGCTGGCAGCATTGCCTTCCCCTCTTCAGCCATCAGTTACTGCTGCAAAACAAGCTGTGCCAGTCTTTTTCCAAATGCAATGTGGCACCATCTCAAAGGGAATCTCCTCTTCCCTTTGCTGTGTGGCCCTGGGGCCTCCTCCCTGCTGCAGTTCAGCCCCTCTGGGCTTGGGACACCAGCCCCAAAAGTCCTGCTGCACCCCTTGGTAGCGGTGACAGGACGATGCTGATGGAGTGAACAGATTTATGAAAAATGATGTGCACTCACTCATTGAAATCTCACCCTGAACTAGGTCCCTGAAGCTTCAGGTTCAGTTTAAAAATCCTGGCCATCTCTCCCTCCAAATTCAAGAATAGCTACAGCACTTCTTTTGTCATCAAGATGATCTGCCTAAAATACAGCATTGCTTCCAGGATGAGTGTGTTCCTTCCCACGCTGACACGTGAGATCATCCCTCAGAAGAATGAGCTGCTATATGCTCTTCTTAGAGCCTCTATTATGTTTCTATTTCATTATTATCTATTCTCCATTAATATGGAAAAGAGGGAACATGATGACACAGAGCTCATCTGCTCTCTCTTCTTACTTCTCTTTGAGACACCCTCGCCCTGTCTGAGGGATTTCTTGTCCTGCGTCCTCTTGCCACAACACTAGCTTCAGGTTAGTTGCAGTAATTTTTATCTTCATTGAGAAAACTGGTGGCATTATAATATTTCTTTCTGGCCAGAACGACTTTGAAGCAGAAGAAAAGTAAATTAATCATCAAAGAAATAGCTCTTTATTAGTCCCAAATGTTGAAAGGTATAACTTCTGCCCCTCTCAAATTATAAGGAAAACCAGGTTTTTACTTTGATTAACAACCTTTTAGGTTCATTTTCATGATTTCACCTTCACCTATATAAAGTAGATAATGCGAAAACGTTACTCTATCTTCTACCAGCTTAAGAAAGAGACCCGGCAGGCTGAAGTCCCACACACAACTGCAAAAGCTGGTCAGGTTGCTCTTCTGGCAATCTGATTGCAGTTACTGGCCATTGTGTTTATGTACCAGTGCTGCAAACAGGATCCTTCCCTGAATGAACTCGGCCTGCGCACAAGAGTCTGAGCAGCTTCTTGGAAAAAGTGCTGTTAATTTATGAAAAGAACATCCCGGGTGACCAGCCTTGCCAGTAAAGGGCTGTTTTCCCAGAAGGAGCGATGGGATGTACTGATGGCTCCGTAGCCCAGTGTTTGGGCTGGTCCTCACAAGTCGCAGCAGGAGATACAGCGAAGAGCTGGTGACCAGTACAGGTGAGACTTAGGAGCAGAAGTCCCTTTGGGACTTGAAAATCTCACCCAATAATCCATAGGCTTTCGTCAGCTGTGTGTAACCGGTGTTTGAGTGGCATAAAGTCTCAGCAACACCGTAGTTATGTTTATTACTTGCAATCAATAAAGATTTAAGTGGTGATTGGAACAGCTTTGGATAATTCTCATCCCATTCTATGCTCTAATGGATGTAATATAAATGTTATACCCAAAAATGATCATTGCCAAGGAGAGCAGACAGCACACTTTTCCCTCAAACCAGATGAACCGTTGCTCAGAATTAATTTAGAATTTTTAGATGCGATCTTTCAGAAAAGGGAGCTGCAAAGAAAAGGTGTAACAAGTAAAGGCTCTTTGAAGCACTAATTAAAGGGCTTCCTCAGAGTTGTTCAGGACGGGGTGGGCAGTGCATGGGTGGCACTGAATCTCCCAGGCAGTGGGGCTGCCCGAAGGCTGACTTGGCATTTTTTGCCATCTGGGTTTACAAACTGCAGGTGTTCTTCCACCCATCAGCAGCCCATTTCTCATGTTTTATGGAGCATTTGGTCTATAGGGTGTGGTGTGGCATTTTGTCAGTGCTGTTGCTTGCAGCATCTTGAGAGACCAAATGCAGCTTTTTTGGGGGTGGAGGGTGAAGAAATCACCCGTGAACTTGAAGACCAGAATAGATCATTAGTGAGAGCTCCTCTCCAGTCTTGAAAACGTCCTTTCTCCACTTGTGCCTGGGGCTGAGGCTCAGGACAGCAGAGAACAAGCTGCAGAAGAGCTGATCAGCACCTCAGCCCGGGCAGGGATGCCTGACCAGCTCGGGAAGATACCAACCACCGAGCAAGAGCTCCAACCACCACAGCTCCATGGCTCTTATGAGTGGTCCCCAGGCAGGAGAGCTCAGTGGCTTCTGGAGTGCTACACAAGCAGGATGTCTGCGTCCCCAGTGGCACCGGGGAGGGGTGTGTGCCATCTCACCCAGGAAGGAAGAGTTCACTTAGTGATGACACTAAGAAATTTAAGGCCATTGGCAATGGGGATCCTCCTCAAAGGCAGGTGGACACTGTCTCCAAACATATGGTAAACATGGCCAACAGGAGCCCCGTCCATTGCAAACAGGTCTGGCTAGAAGGCCAAAAACTTGAGTTCCCGATGTGCCTCATACTGCATCTGCACAAGGTGAAATCCTGTGGGGTCACTAACATGCCCTTTTTCATGTTTTCCCCATCAGTACAACATCATACGCCAAATAACTGTGGCTGGAGAAGCGCAGGGGAAATGCAGGCACACACCACGAGGGATGCGGTATTTACAGCAAAGCTGTTTGTGTTTTAATGTGCGCTGGCACTGCCCGTTTGGGCACATCAGGGGAGGCACAATCACAGCGCCAAGGGCACCCTGGGCTCCGGCTGTGTCACACCGTGGGGGCACAGAACAGCTGTAAATCTGGTCTAATATCTGGCTGGGCTGGGGTTATCGCTGATTTGTGGGATCAGAGCAACAAAAAGCCGCAGGAGGTTTCTGGCAAACCCGGCCCTCTGAAGATTGCAAGATTAATGAAGCGTGACGTCCTGCCTCCGAGCCACCCTGCGACCCTTGCTCAGCCCTGCAGTCAGCCCCTGCAATGGGCTCTGACCCTCCCGACCAAATCCCAGTGATGTGAAGGAGGCAAAAGTCCATGGCGGTACCAGGTTTTGGTTAGTACATTATAAAGTGGGTTTTGACTTGTTTTAATCCCTGTTGTTTTTACGTAATCCCTTTAATTTAGGAATCTGACATATTTAGAGCACTCTCACTTCTGCAGTAGGATTTTTTCTTTTCTTATGACCAAAGCTGTTCTTGCCGGGTGGAGCATCCCTGGGATTGCTGAGCTCAGCACAACCCAACCAACAACACTGTAACATCAAAGAGTTTAGACATCAATTGTCTGGGTTTCTAAAATCCACCTCATAGTGTCAGAGGAAAGGCAAGTGGACTAAGGCGCAAAGAAACAAGCATGTTCTTAATTCAAAATGCTTCCTGAAGTCCTCTAGGGTAAAACTACTGAAAACACTGAATTAATTGTTCCTGTTTGGTATCACTGGCAAATCTCCACTGACTTCAGGGGAAGCGGAGTGTGAAGCTTGTTGCAGACATGTGGGAAGTGTCACCTTTACCATGCTCTGAGAGGTAATTGTCTGAAGGGGACAGGGAGAACAACCCCCAACGACTGCACCGAGATTTCAGCCCTGCATCCAGCAGAGAAACCCTTCGAAGTCACACATCCCTGAGCTGGCCCGCGCGGGCGCACAGCAGCACAGGGCACTGACAAATGCAGAAATCAAGCCCAAGCCCTCTGCTTAATTTGACAGGATACCATGAAAATCTCACTAACAACCATCTTGGTATCATTAAAATATAAAGATAGAAACAACCCATGAAGAGATACCAAATTCAACATTACTCTCTAGAGGGCATTGCTTGAGGTTAAAGACCCATCTAAATCAAATAAGGCACTTTATTCCCCCAAGCTCTATAAATCCCAGCCTGATCTGTAACTCTTGAATGGACTTTTTGTCAGATCTTGTTACTGAAATAACTTCTGACTAGATACAAAACCTGCGGGTGAATGTACCGTCCGAGTGCTCTGCTCTTCCTGAGATCAGATCTAGCTGCCTGTCATAATTTACTAATTTAACAATGTCATCATGCCACAACTTATGTTTGCTATGTACCCACGCATGGGGGACGGGGAAGATTTTGGATGGAAACTGGCTCATTATTAAAACCCATTATGTTTGTTTCAAGGCTAGATTTACCTGGTACTTCAAGCAGGAGTGAACAGAGCTGTGAGAATATGGCCATAAAAACATATGGTCACTCGCTATTCCTATTTGCTTCCTTCTGTCTAAAAAAATGATCTACATTTCATGCTGAAGTTTTAACATTCATGAAAAAAGCATCAGGCACTTCTTCAAGGAATGAACACTTGATTGCTCTTTGGTACCATTTCAGACCCGCACCATTTTTTCCCTGCCCTATGTTACCAGCAGTTGCGCATCTACAAGATTTAACATTTGAGGGACTGGAATGCTTTATGGGTGGGCAGAAGGGATAAAAGTGAAAGCCATCTAGTTTGAAAAGACAAAGAGCTTTCAAAATCTGAAGATTAAAACTTGTCGCCTCAAGCCCCATATATCCCCCAGCCACCTAAGAAATACAGTGCACGTTGATGGCGGGGATAGCGCTCAGAGGCATTGGGCACCGCAATAAATCCCCTGGCAGAAGGACGTCGTTTTTCCTCAATGGCAGAGCCAGATACAGTTCCTGTTGCTCCAGGTGCCGAGGCCCCGGGCTGCCCCCCAGGACTGCAGCTCCCCGGCTCCCAGTGCCACCCGTGGGCTCATCCGTGGCCATCACCCACAGCTGGGCTGGGACCCTCTTTCAGGAGGCCACTGCGCATTTTGCCTCGTTTGTGTCTTTTGTCATGGGATGACAAAAATCTTATCTATGAAATAGCACAAAAGGTAGTTTTTAAAATTTGCTTAGACTGGAGATGGAGGCAGGTGGTGGCTTCTCCTGCTGTAGTGACACCATGTGCCAGCCTGTGAGGACTGCTTCTCTTCAAAGGCCATTAGTGACCCACACACAGGCACCAGCTTTCAGTTCTGCTCCGATGGCAAATGACTAAAACCGAGAGGCTCTGCAGAGGGTGCTGAACACAGGTTTTGCAATGACCATTTGAACACTGCAAATGATCTATTGGGGGATGGATTTTTTTTTAGTTATTGCTGAGTATTTAGCAGCTGCAATAGTTCTCCATAACAGGACGTTGTTCTAGTCTTCATTACTGTATTTTTCCGTAAGTAATGTTCTTTTGGTCAGTTCAAGGTTTCTTGCCTTTTTTCTTAGAGGAAGGTTGGAGCAATCACTGTATCCTTGTGGAATCTGTGGGTTGTTTTCCTTGCAGGAAGTAGAGGTAGGCATTTTAAATTCAGGTGTTTTAACTGATACTGTATTTGCCGCAATGTGGAAGACATACACAGATGCATGTTGCCCCTGCAACACCTACACACCCTCTGAACACACCTGCATGGAGCCAGATGTGCTACCAGCCGAGACGGTAAGTTCCTCCACTCTTTGCAGAGAGTCTGCAGCCTGTGTTTGGCAGCAGCAGCCGTCTCTAGCAAAGTATATTTATATGTTTCATAAATGCAGCTCAAACAAATTAAACTCTGTACTAACAGGATCATAATTTAATAGAAGTGCCAAGTGCTAATGCAATAATACATGCCTATTGGATTAGGAAAAGCAAGCCGTAACAAGTCATTGTAGTTCATTTACAGCAGTGCCCAAGACTGGAGGTACAGATGTGGCGAGGGGGTGGGAGGAAGAGCTGCTCGAACAGGGAGGCAGAATAAGGGAGGGCAGATGCTTACTGTCATACTCAAACCTACAACAACTGAAACAGCAACGTGGATCTTTCCTGTCATTGCCTGGATCCTTTCTAATCTGGATGGATATGAACAAGAGACTCAACTTACCTTGCACGTGGGCCATCCCCTCACCTTCTCTTTCTCTTGCCTCTAGACACAGCCATTTTTCCCCCTGTCTTCTAAGATTTATTTTCCTCTTGGGACGGCTTCATCTGCGACTCCTGCTCTCGGGCTCCTCAGCAGGTTTCAGGTAGGTGCTGCTTAGTCCAAAGGCTACACATTTAAAGAACTGCTACGTGGCTTGTATAAAGCTAGAGGTATCCGACCCACGATTACAGTGCCGGCGAGCGCAGAGCAATCCACCAGAGCAGCACAAGTGCCTGTGTCCACAGGAGCTCAATGCTGAAACATTAGAATTACTTTGAAGAAGAAGAAGAAAGGCATTTACTTTTCCCGTTGTATGTTAAGTGACAGCAGTTACCACTAAAGAGGAAACAGCCAACCCCAGGCCCCCAGGGAGATGTTCAAAGGAAGAGCCCTGCTCCTGCTGCTGGGAGCCCCACTTCCAGCTGCTGGTTTTCTTTTTTCCTTCTCCAGTTCCAAGGAGCTCTGCCTCGGCTTTTCCCTTACTGATGCTTACAATGCAGGATAAATGACTCACGCAAGCAATTTATGGAAATTTCCTGTTAAGCACCACAGGTATTTTCAAAATGAGTGCATGAGTCACAAGTCTTTCTCTAAGATTTCTTGCAGGACGTAGTGTCACTGCACAAGGCCCAGCTCTGCCCCAAATAACACCGCACAAGCGCCTTTCCTTGCACGCTCAGGTCCAGCTTCATCCAGGCAGCAAAGCTAGTCCCACCGTGTTATACAGGCAAAACAAACCACTTCCCAATTCTTTGATGCCAGCCCTCACTCCACCAGCCCCTTGCCAGCCTGGGCAACCTGCCTCACCCCAAATTCTCATTCTGAGTCTCCCAGTTACACTCCCAGGAAAATACCCTCAAACAATCTGCACAACAGCACAGATGCTTCTGCAAACCAGAGCGGGCTCTCCGCTCTTCTTGGCAATGCTCTAGGCAAGATGCTCTAATGAACTCCTAGAGCATTAAGACTTCATTATTGGCACAAAACATACACAGTATTATTTCCTAATACGCTATAAAGTAATAGCTGTCAATTAAACAAATACTCTGATGCCTTCCTTTTAAAGTATCATTTCGCTTTGTCACTAATTTGCACAATACAATAATTTCATATTACTTTCTAGCTCTGAGCATGAATTAGCTCTGAGCTACTATCACTGGCTCTGACCAGCCATTTTATCTTTTTCCAGCTCATAACCCAGGCCTATAGAATGGGTGGCAAGTAAATTCATGCTGATGAACATAATTTCAAACAAATTGCTCAAATAAATTGTGCAGCTATCTTTTGAAGATAGCCATTTTCCCAAATGTTCTCTTTAAAGCACAACACATTTGGCAATGGTGCTCTTTAGATGTCAGGTATCATCTAAAATAATGCATAACAGATTTCTTCTAAAAATATGCCACTTAAAACAAATTATGCTGCAAATGCTAACGGCGGTGCTGAAAATGTATCAAAGCAAAATAGCACAGAGAAATGGGGGAACAAATCCCATCTGCTAATGGCCACACTCACAGCTCGGAAGGGCTTGAGAATGTGATGCTTTACAGAGCACGGCTCTGAGGGCAGAACTCAACCAGCACGCTGGAAAAGTAATCCTACGGTTAAAAGAAACAACTGAAAAATGAAGTAGTATTACATTGCATGTCATTTCAAAGATGTACTCCAAAAGAGATATTGGCCTAAAAAAGAATATATTAAAGAAATTAAGTCAAATCATTAGCACGGAATCTTGGCATGTGAACTTGGCGAGATGCTGCATTCAAAGAATCTCCTTCTGTGTTGGTTGTCATTAAATGTTACTGTGAAGGCATAAGAATACAAGAAATCTATCAACAGCATAACTATAGAAATTTATCTTAGCAGAAAATTGTTCCTATGCAACTGAATAATTAGTTTCACTTAAGTCACTCAGTCTGCTACCACCGTCTGCATCCCCTTTTGTCTATTTCTCGTTAAATTCCTGTTCAGCCATCACTCAGCTCTGAGATGATAGGATTGTATAATAAACAAAATAATTAGTTTTCAAACTCGTAATACGCTGCAACATATTTCCTGAAATATGTTTTTTTTATAACTGCTATTTTGCATCCTCTCACCGTTGAGAACTCAGCTTACATGTATAAGAGAATTCGAAGACGGTATAATTTTGCCATGAATCCAATGGATGAAACTAAATTCATGCTTGTTTAGGAGAGCTACGTGAACAAATTTTAATGCACATACCAGAATGTCTGCACCAGCCGAGTCAGCCCACACGTATTGACACGCATCACAGACAAATTGTGTATGGCTGGAGCCACACACGTTCCCTTTCAGACTTCTTAAATAAAGACCAGCACCGAAACGGGGCAAGTCCCTTCGTCAGGGCAGTACAAACAGCCAAGATAGTGCTGGGCAGACTGGCACCCTCTGCCAGAACAATCTCATTAAAAGAGCACAATCTCTTTAAGTCTTACATTACAAGTGACCCCAAGAGCACGAGATACTCACAGGACTAACCTTACAGTCTGTGTAACCAAGTAGATTAAAACAACTTGCAGGAAGTCAATCGAACACCTTTTCTTTTTCCTGCTGTATGAATCAACATCCCTGTGAAATTTGAAGTCAGTGTTTAATTTTCCAATGGCGACGAAGATACGGTAACAAGAAGTGAACTCACAACTCAGGATCATTCATCTCCAAGCACAGGCAAACTGCATGCTAAACCGCAGGGAGGATGAGCGAGGGAGGGCACTTTCTGGGTGTCTGGGTCCTTTGTAGTACGACGACGGGGACCGGCACAAGCAAACAGGCTGCGTACTTACCTCTGGCTTTCAGCGCAAGCTAGAATATCAGATGGCACAGAGGAATTCAGCTTAAGAAACTGGCACCATCAAGTCTGCAACGACTCACAGCTACACACAACTCATTGGCAGTAGGTAGGAAGCGGCTGATTACAGACTCGGGGCGGCGATTTCCCAAGCCTGGGTCTCTACTGATGAAGCTGAGAGGTGGTCTGTCAGCTTAGCCGGTAGAGAGAGCTGCCCCGAGAAAGTAAGGGTCCTTATCCCACCCTGTGTGACGGGGCACAAGGTCTGCATCTCCACCTGAGGCACCTTCACCACCCCGTCCTCTCTGATTCTCCCCAGCTACCACCTCCTTTAAGGGAAAAGGGAAAAAAAGAACCGCTTTGAAGTGACTCCTCTGAAATGTTCTGTAAGCGAAGCTGTGTTCATATAAACAATTAACCGGAGAGATGGGATGAGATGACAAGGGCAACTCAAGCTTCTGGTGGAAAGACAGAGAAGAGGAGAGGTCGGCCAGCGAGACTGTTGGGGCCATAGTGCCCGGAGGGCAGCAGTGGTGCTCGCCTTCCCTGAGAGGGCAGTGGGGCTCTGTGGGCCAGGCCACAGCCTGAACTTGGGGCTGGTGGCCACCGTGGGGGTGTGTGCTGCTGGGAAGACATCTGCCTGTCTGCTGAAATGTCCCAGCACCGCAGCCTGCAGCGTCCAGTGCCTACAGAACCCTACCTCAACAGAAAAGCCACTTTGTAACAAAAAAGCCCTTTGATTTACAACATCCCTAGAAACAACCCCTTCACCACACCCCCTAGCTTAGCCTTCTGTGGGAAGTCTTCTCTGACCCATGTTTTCCTCCCTGGGGACTTCTACCAGCTGAGCTGTGCCCCTGAGAGCCAATGTCTGTAGCTCAAAGAAACAGGTAGTCCTTCATCACAGCGTGTTATGACAAGGTGCGGAAAGACAGGGCTTTCTGATCCACAGACTGAAACAGCAAAACACACATCCTCGTGTTTGCTCCCCTTCCCTGGACACCTACCCATGGTATCACAGCAGACCTGACTCCGCTCCCTCAATGGTCACTGACCAGGGCCAAGGGCTTGCTAAAGGATGGTATCGCGCCTTGTAAAAGGTCTCTCAGCACAAGCAAAACCACAAGGATAGCCCTGCCCTAACTATGACCATTTTAAAAATCATTTTTAGTTTCCTCAGGGCTGTGAGCGTTAGTTGGCTGAGTTTAATTCAATGAACTCGAAGCAATGAAGTTCATTGAAGCTGGTTTGTACAAAGAGTTTTCTTTCATGGAGGTAGCATTAGACAACATGTTGCTGGATCCCAAGAGAATATTAAACACTTAATATACTGGCAGGTATAACAATATATAAAAATGCTGCGTGAAGGATGAGCAGCCGAGCTAAAAGGCATAAAAAAAGCTCGCACTCATCTCCAGGCTGCTGCTGAGCACTGCGGACCTCCAGTTACTGAACAAACTGGAATTGGACAGCTTTTCCATCCTTTATTATTATTACACAGTGGCTTTTGCTAACATCAGAGATGAGTAGCTGAGCAATTTCCTACGTAGCCAACTGTAAGCACCTCTTATTAACAGAATGCAGCAGTAATTTGCAGCAATTGTCCGAAACTGTGGTTTCCTGAAAATACTGTTATTATTGATTTTGGACCAAAGCTGAAGCATTTTTATGAGAGACATTAGGAGTTATTGTTCCCTAAGAACTGGTTTTCCTAGCTGTAGGAGAGTGTCACTATGAAAATTAATCTCAGTACTTTTCACTATAACAACGTATTTCAAAATTATTTTCTTGGTAATTCCTGTGCCCAAGGTGACCAATAGTGCCCAGCCTATTCTAGCTACAGCTTCTCCTCACCAGGTTAAAGACTGCAGAAACTGCCAGTTTTACAGGGTAAGGCTGGCAGTATAAAAGCACGCTAGTTAACTTTTGCAATACATGAGGTCATTAAAGCAGCTCTGAGAGCCTGGCTACTGTACTGGCTATCTGAAAGACTGGGGGAAGCCTCAGCTCAGCAGAAGGCAATGACAGCTTTCCCACTGCTGTCACTGGAGCCAGGATTTTAATCCACGTGTTTCAAAAGCACAGCAAACACAGACGCAGTGCTCCTGCACAGGTGTGTGCAGAAGACCAGTCAGTGGCATAGAGGAGGTGACATCTGAATATTTTAGGCAAAACTATCAAAATCTCTTTCTGTAAGATTAATTTCCAGTTCAGTGCATCAATACACTTCCCTGCTGCAAGCAGCATACCTCTTGTTCAGCTTTACCTATTGCAAGCTCTAGCTCCTCACACGTTACTGCTATTGCTATTATTTTACCATTACTGCATGACTACCGTCTCTGTGTAACATTAGGTATTTGCTACGATGGTTGCTTAACTCTCATCTCTTGACCTGAGGCTGTGATTAGATGAGCAGCCACCCTTTCCCTCCCTGAGCTACAGACTCACCCAAACACCTCTTCTCCAGAGACCAGGCTTCCTCCCAGGGGCTCTGGTGGCACCAGTTCAGCCCAGCAAAGCAGTGCATGCTGTTACTGGTTCGCTTGACCCTTCCCCAAAAGAGCAAAGGAGAAGGGACCCCTCTCGCCTCCAGGTCTGTGCTGGCACAGCTGGTCCTGGTGAAAAAAGCCTCTCAAACTCCACTCCGCATCACAGCTAAACCATGGAGGACTGAAGCCCTGTCCGCAGGGGTTAGTACGACGGCCAGGTGTGATCACTGCTTTCTCGTACAGTTACAAGTACTGATTTGCTCTGCGTAGGTCCCACCAATACTGGACTTTCTCTCTGTTAGTTAAATAAGGTTTCCAAGCTTGACCAAGCCTGCTGACAATATTAAATAAGACCATTTCTTTGAAAGCGCTACTGGGCAAGCAAATGGCTATTTTTTTCCCCACCACAATTATTCAAATGGTTTTAATCTGTGTTCTTTTTGGTTTTTTGTTTGGTTTTTTGTTTCCCTTGAGAAGTGAAATAACAGCCTTGCCGATTACTCTTTGCTAAGGTACCCGATTGTGGTGACATTGAGGCTGACCTTGGAGTCACCTCCCCCGCTGCCGCACTCTCCTTTGTCGTACCACCATTTGTTTTTCAATTTGTCCAAGAGGCCTTGCTCATTCAGTTTTAATACTGCCAGGTTAACAGCATTTCTTGAAACGATAAAACATAACTTGTAAGAAAAAATGCACAAATGCTTAGGAAATCGTAACGTATAAAAAAAGGAGCACAAGAGGACAAATTGGCTAAAATTTCACAGAACGTGGAGCTATCAAAATGTCTGTACAGCAAATACAGGGTTAAATATTGGAAGGTGGCATGGAGGATAACATTTGTTCAAAACTGAAGTGTGCGGGATGGGGAAATCGTCTTTGAGAAAAAAAGTAACAAGAACACCACATCATGCAGTTAACATTCGTCACATATGGCAGGTTAACTCGGCTTTTACCATTTAAATTGAAAAAGCCATTGAACTGTAAAATTAAAACAGCAACAAACAATCAGAGAGGACATCACGAAGAGAACACTAAAAAAATGGATGCATTAAATAAACGAAACCATAATTTACCGTCTTATTTAACTCCATGGAATATTGAAGATTTTTAAACTTTAAAGTTACCTCAAAATCCACAAGAAAGAAAATGACAACACAATACATCAGGGTAGGTGGAATACTATAACAACATGGATATTGTTATATTATTCCACCCACCTTAATGCTGAGCCTTTGGGGGTTGCTACACCATAGCCCTTGGAATCCAGGTTGCCGCCGACTTTCATGGTGTCGCAGGGCTTGCGCTGCTCGATGTACTCGTTCATCGTCGACTCCAGCAGGAAGGCAAACTTCCCCTTCGACTTCCGCACCCGCGCCACCCCGTCCGCCGTCGTTTTGGTGAACACCGAGGGCTCGGCCGACTTCATGTACGACCACATTTTCTCGTAGACGGCTATTTTTGACCTCTGGGAGAGACAAAAGGAGGGAAATGAAGAGCCACGCTGGCCAGGGCACAAGACTGAGCTCCTCGGGCTAATTCGGCTGAGATGTATAATTAACACCCTATAACTGATTAAGGCTGACAAATAAAAAAGTCAAGGTAGCTCAGAGAGAGACACATTGCCCCCTGAACAATGACCAAACCATAAAATGGTTGGGGAGGGGGAAACATATCTCCGACGTTTATTCTACTAATTGCCCTGTAATCGGCAGCCTGGCAGTCAGGATGAGAAATGGTGGATGCCCGTCCCCGCGCCCCGGTTCCTGCTCCACGCTGGGTTTATCCGCCCGCCTGTTGCTCTGCTAGTGAACTAGAGGGAGGATGTTAAATCCTCACTCATCCATCATGACCAAGAGATGCAAAAGAAGCCTCTCCTCTTCGCACACATCCTCAGCATTGGTTTTTGTGCTAACTCGCAGCTGGGAAAACCCCATTTTATTAGGTTGCATATTACAACTACCCAGCGAGGCAGGAGCCCACTTTTCACAATGGTGATGGCAGATCCATGATACAGGAGACCAGGACAGCTCTAGCGGCTTCTAATAATGATGCTCAGATGAGGGATATAAATAATAATTACAGAATCTTTTATGAACTAATACTCAAACTTTCAAAATTCAGTTTCATATTTTCCTAAAAGATAGCAAACACAAATATTGGCAATAAGCTTAAAAAATTGTTGGTTAACTGCTCCTGTCTCATGTATATATATTTTTTTCCTGTTTTGAGACTGAGCCAATGCTAACAGCCTCTAGCTCAGCATACAGGTTTTGTAAACCTGGAAATGTCGAGAAATGTGTTACTTCCCTTTCTCCCTCTTCCCCACCAATAACAGTTATACCACACTTAGATCCTAAAGTCACCTCCAGTCTCTGAAGCATTGATATCCTGTACTACTGGTTAAACTTTCCTGCTTGGTCGACAGAAGGCAGTAATGCCAACTGTATTTCTCTAAAGTCTAGAAATCCAAAAGATTTATATAAGGCTTTCAGTCCAAGCTGTAGGTATCTCGAATTTATGCCTCCTACTCCTTGCCAGTTTCCTGTCCACAGCCTTCCCTGCAGAATGGGAATGAGGCAGGCAGTAGCTAAATCTAGTTCAAATTTAACAAACTTGTGGCAGAAGACTGTTAATGTCCATCAGCTTGATGATCAAGACATGTTTCCTCCTCATTCAGGACAATTTAATGTGTTTTGAATACTGTAATGCTTAACAGCCAGCCCCCAAACATTTCACAGGGAGTAAGCCCTGCCTTCACTGGTCTTCAGATTAACATGCTCAGCTAGTGTCGCTACAACAGACTGAGAGCAGCACAGAGGGCAAGATTTTATTTTAATTATCCTTCCTGATGCGTCAAAAAACAACTGAAAATGCAAACCAATTAAAATCAGCCCGATCAACAACAGGAAATCAGAGAGACAACAATACCGTGCAGCTTCGTTAGGAGCTGGCTGGGCGGTGGGCTGCAAAAAACAAGCAAGAAGGATTTCAAAAGAGAGCATTTCTTGGCTAAAGATGGGCTGTATGGCTTCCTTTGCCCAGCATCAGGAGTGAAGAAGCGGTAGGAGGAAGGGGGATATAAATGGAGCCTAATCTAATCCTTACACGGGTGAAAGAAGGAGTTGGGGGATTGGCCTGGCTTCCCCCTGTAACAGCAAACACTGAATAACCTGAGATGAGGACTGCGGCTCTGCCTGACTGCCTCTGCCAGCCCCCAGCAGCGGGTTTGGAGAGGGGCAGCTCCAGCCCCAGCCAGCAGTGGGACCGTGGGTCCTGTCCCAGGAGAGGTGTCTCACCAGGGCTCTTGGCCAGGCACCCATGGGCCAGCAGCTCCAACACGCTGCTCCATCACCCATTGCCTGCTCTCCCGCTTTTCCAACGACCTCCTTGATGCTCGTGGGCATCTTCACACCTCCTTCCCTGCCGGGAGCTGCCCAGGGCACAGCACTGCTCCCAGGTGCCCGCTGTGGGGCCGTGGGAACCCCAGGGCTACTAGGGGTGGCGGGAGGTGGTGGCCGTCACCGGCTCAGTGGATGCACCATCCTCGTGCCCGGTGGGCAGCAGAGCCTGCGTGGCAGCTCTGTGCACCTGCGCAAGTGGCAGGCAGAGCAGGCAGTGTGGGCAGAGCAGGCAGAGCAGGCAGCGTGGGCAGAGCAGGCAGCGTGGGCAGAGCAGGCAGCGCGGGCAGAGCAGGCAGAGCAGGCAGCGTGGGCAGAGCAGGCAGAGCAGGGTACTGCCCACAGCCGACCTGCCCGCTCTTCCCATGCAGCTCCCTCCCACAGGAAGGTAAGAGAAACAGCCCGGCTGGCCGACACGGACACTGCGTGAGCAACAGCACTTCTGGCACGTCCTACTTTCAAGGTGCCTATCCTTACAACCTTCAGCTTCCTTTAGCATAAATAATACAAACGCACCTGCCCATTTATATTTGCAAATGGGCATCGAAGGGACAATAGGCAGGTAAAAATGCAGCTTTACTCTTTCTCTTTATATCTCTCAGCAAGCTAAAGTGATTAGCCTTCAAAAATTGTGCATGCACCACGTATGCTTTCGCTTGTTTTCCTCTGCAGAGTGTGCCTTTAATTACAGAGATAAACCAGAATTCCTTTTCCTTTTCATCTTCTAACTCACACCGGAATATCTGTCTTTAATAAGTTCTTTCATACTCTTTCCAGCTGGCCTGACTACCTGAAAGCAATTGCCAATACATCTGTGCATTGTTAATAATAACAGTTATCTGATGAGTGCCAACAGCACGCTCAGGGCTGCAAATGGTCCAAACAAAGCACGTTCCCTGCTCCAAGGGCAAAGGGTGAATATCATCATTCATGCTTCAAAAAACCAAATTCCACAACTCAAAACCAGATCTCTTTTCAACTTCAACAAATAGCCTAAGCTTTATAGTTTGTTCCCTTCATTTAACTCTTTTGGATGATGTGGTTAATAAAAGTCAGTACATTTCTATATGATCATTGCCCAGCTCTTCTGCCAAGTGGCGTTTTCATAATACCTTCTTATTAACTAAAGGAGCATAGCAGTCTGATTTTGTAGAGGTAGACAAAAATGTGAGCTACCAATGATATTGACTGGGAAAGGTTAAAATAAAACACATCAGGCACGAGTTGGTTTCGCAGTGCCCAGAGCCTGTCTGGGGTCACCTGGGTGAGGACCCACAGATGTCACCAGGGAGGTGATGAGCTCTGGCAACTGCATCCCGGTCAGTTAGCACTGCTCTTTGCAGCCATTCCCCTAAATTCATGATGAGGCCAAAATAATGCTTTATGATGAGGCTTCTCGGAGAAAGGGACATTGCCACCAGAGGAGCTGTGAAACCTGCAAACCCGATCAGAAGTGCTCGAAGGCATTTTCTGCCCCAGGAGCTGAATTTAACACCTGCTCAATGACACGAAACAACCAGTTGAGTAAAGCTGGTCAAAGAGACAATGTGACAAAATGAAAGATGGTATTTTGACTAAATATTTTCCTTTTTCCAATTTTCCAATTGCCTCAACCCTCCCTCCCCCAAAGTCCCTAAAAGACTTTCAGAAAAGGAAATTTTATCCCCTTTCTAACTATAAAGCTGCAAATCCTGTGCTGAAAGAACATTTTCACCCATCTGTCCTCCTCTGCAGACATTCTCGCCGCCCCTGCCAGTCCCTGTGTGCCCTCCCCTGAGTCTGACACCTGCGAGAGGGGCCAGACAGCAGGAGCAACAATAGAGAAAGGATTTACACTCTAAGATAAGGTAAGGTCTGATAGATCTGCACTGCTGCTAGAGTTCAGCGGCAGTAAAACATTTTCCCTCTCATTAAAGTGTTACTTTTAAAGAGATATTTAGAAAAAAAGCTTAAAAGCAAAGATTTAAACCAATTCAAAGCCAGTAACTGCAGTAACTCCCTATGCTCTGCAACTCCTATTTCATTTCTTTGATATTGCTCTCAAGAAGTCCGTCACACACATTTCCTCAGGATTTCAAGGGGATATTATTACCATTTTTTTCTTAAAAGCAACATTTTCAGTGTTTCATCTAGGCCTCGGGACACATTAAAGCGTCTTTTCATTATCGCAGCCTTACTGCAGATATAAATAGAGCTGGCCTTTGCTTTGTCAACCGTGCCGCCTTTTTTTCTTTATTTGCAGGTCTTTGTGCAGAGGTATGACCACACACACCTCGGCGCCAGGGTGCAGGCAGCTCCCCTCCGTGTCAGGGAGCAGCTCTCGTGCCGAGAGGTCCCTCCACTCGGCCCGTTACTAACCCGTACCAAAACGCACATGGCTTCTGGGTAGCATCACACGTTCATTTTAAAAGAAGGTGCCAATTCAATCAGTCCAAAATTTTAACACCCTCTTTTATTCTGATTCTCCCAGTTTTGATGTGCGGCCGGCTCCAGCACTGAAAGGAAAAATCAAAGCAACCCCCAGAGCATCACCAAGCGCAGCTGGACGGGGCTGGGCGCGTGTCACCGGCAGCGGGAGCAGTCAGGTTTACCTCTCAGTTGCACTTATTTCTTCCATCCATTCAATGACAACAAAAAACCCCAGCACCGGCAAACCTGGCTCCAGCTGAGCGGGACCAGATGCCTTGGCTTCACTTTTGCACATCCCAAACTGCCTAGAGGTATATTCCAAAACCCAGCACATCTTGGACGATTTCTTGACACTGGTTAAATTTAGCTCTAAAATATCTTTGTGACTGAAGCCTTCTCCCACTGACCGAATTACCTTTCCCCCTCTGCAGACATCTGTCTCACGCTTCTGCTAGAAGTGACATTGCGACACCTCCTCCACTACTGAGTAGCGGTGAAGCTCCTATATTTGAAAGAAAAAGCATTTTTCCTCTATAGTTAAAGTATGTTACAGGGATGCCCTTTGCCTATTTTAGAATATTTTGTCCTTTTTGCCACCTCCTCCATGATCTGCAGGTCGTCTTCAAAACACCCACCTCATGCACCCTGTTGGCTTATTTTATTAAAATGACCAAAATGGACCTTTGTTCCTTATGACTGGCACCAGGAAATTATTTCCCAGCAGTCAAGCTCAAAATGTTCTCTTATATGTGATTACTGCTGGTCATCCAGTCATGAGCCAAATTCACCAAATCAATTTTACTTTTAAAATTAATTTATATATTCTCCCTTTTTTTATTCTGTATGTTTAAAGCTTTAGATTATACTGATGTTAATTTTTTTACCCCTGCTGTCTTCAAAACTAAGGCAGTGATAAAGAAGCTTAAAAAAAAAAAGAGGGAGGAGGGAAAGAGACAAGGTCCTCCCAGTAAGCCAGGAGCTGGGCTACACGGAGAACGTTTCACGCTGGGCAGTATCAGTGCAAGAAATGGAACTGGTATACTGGAGAGGGAGAAGACCCAGAAGGAAGCCAGTTAACAGCTGCCTGGTCTCAGGGCTGGGTCCTGCTACATAAACTTCAATATACTTTGGAGTGGGCCAGCGTACACTGAACGACAGTAAATCCAAGACAGAAGTGCAGAGCAGAGGGAGCATCCTGACCACGGCACACACACAAAGGTAGGCAGAGACATGGCTAAAGGACCTAAAGCAGCAGAGTTAGCACACTCCTCTGCTACGCCAGCCCTATGACCACTTTATAGCTCTTTAACAAGGGAAATTTATAGCCCTAAGTCAGACATATGTTGCTGATACAAAACACAAAGGTCCGTACTAAAAACAGTGCAGGTATTTAATCTGAATAATACACGCTGCCTTTATACAGATGCACGCCTCACTGATATGAACTTAGGTAGTTAAGTGTGAACCTTAGCTTCATTATCATCACTCATTGCTTTTATTCCACGTGTGCAATTAGCTCTTCTACAGCAGCTAATGAATCCAGTAGCTTATGAACCATTAAAAAGCAAGTTACTAAACAGGAGTGAAAAAATGCCAGAAGACTCTCTTGGTACCACTGCTGTCGCCTGCCTTGGGGACCACTTTGAGATGCATCCATTTTAGGCAGTTGCTTTCTTGGATTTTCAGTACGGCAAACTGCAAAGGAGTGGCTACCATTGTCTTGGTCTTTTGGACAAGGGTTTGCCTTTCTGCTCCCCCACAAGCCTGCTGTTGAGTCACTGTGGCCACAGCTGCCTCTGGGAGGAGCGAGGGACAGTGGTCAGGGCCCCCAGCCCAATGCCAGCTATGGAGCATATGGAGGCTGGCCTAATGATACTACTTTAATGATAAGGACATGACAAATATTATTAGTAAAGACCTGAGATTTCCAAGCTCTTTACTGAGAAGGAAAAAATAGGTCTCACAAAGGCCAGAGGGCACCATTAGCCCCCTTTCCCAAGTGTGGACATAAGCAGAGATGTCATTTACTGAAGGTCATAGGGCAAAGTCTAATAGATCAATGTCACAGCTTTTAGTCACAGATAACTTGTGATGCCAGCAATTTACTTACCTATATGGACAGAAAAATCAATCCCATCATTACATGAACCTCTTGTTTTTATTACATTCTCGGCAGAAGAAAGTAGGTCAGATGCCGTGAGCATGCACAGGGCATTTCTCTTTTAGCAAGGCCAACCCCCAGATCTACTAAACTCTACCTATCATTTATGAATTTGTGGGATGCCACAGACAAGCAAGGTTTAAGCACGTGTATGTAGACTAGTCTGTATATTTGTAGGAATACATAAATCTTTGATAACATGCACACAAATGTAAAAAAAAGGATGAACTGGTGAATAATATCACTTCACAGTCAAATTTGGGATGGGAGACATTGTCATGTTGGTTTGCTGTTGAGATTGATGATGTTATAACTTCTGCTTTAGAAATGGTATTTTCCTTTCCCAGCTGGGCCAAAGGAAGCCCAGAGAGCTGAAGGATCAGGCCCACGAGGCCCGGGGATGCCCACTTTCTTCTAGGATCCCCTCAGTCAAGGTTCAGACAACCCCTGTACGGGGTCTGTGAGGAGAGTCACTGTCTCCTGCCGAGAGCCCTCTGAACCCCCCCTGGCAGAGCCGGGACGGGAGCCTGGCAGGGAGCTGGTGGGGAAGGAGGGTCAAGGGCAGCACTGCACACACAGGAACTGGGGAAGCCACCTGCAAAACCCCTCCAGGCTTCACCAACACTACAGTTTTCCCACCTCTGACATACCTAGGCACCCAATTACAAAAAACCCTTTATCTTCTAAAACAATACAATATTGGAGGAGTTTTCTTTTCCTGTGGGTCATGGTCATTTTGAAAATACGAGCTTGGGCAGCAGGCAGAAAATGTGCTGCAGCTGCCTTAGCAGACATCTTTTCTGGAGTGAGCTCTGCTCCTACTAACAGAGAAGCAAAGAGTCACTCCGGCTGTACCCAGGCGTCGCTGACATGTCACTAACAGCCTGAGTAGCAGAATGTAAATCAAGAGTTTAAGACGTCCTTTCCTGGCACAACATTGAACTTCAGACTACGCCTGTATTCATCTCCTCACTTTATTGCTGCCATCCATTCCTCCCCCATTGCAATACTGATGGGGAAATTAAAATGGAAGTCTTCACCAAGATTTTACAAGCTGTCTTTGTGAATCCCCTTGTGATTCACGACCAAAGCCAGGCTCAGCAAGCACTCACCCCCAGAAGGGCCCTGCGAGGCCGCACTGCTGGGGCTCAGCACGGCTGTGCTGTGCAAGCCTGTCTGTCTGTCTGTCTGTCTGCCTGCCTGGGAAAGAAGGAGGAGGCAGCACCCACCGGAGCCGTCCGGCCGGAGGGATTACATCAGCCTTCAGGCTAAGGGGCATCTTTCCAGCAGTGACATATTTAGCACAGTGGTCTTGTCTGGGCAACTGAGCAGCACACCAGCCCTGCTCTAGATTTGGCCCATAATAAATTAACAGAGAACGGCGTTTCCAGCACACGATCTGAACGCTGTCAGGTCTAATGAGTTTGCAGCTCCAGACAGAACAGGTCAATATACAGGCAATGATGGAGAAATCCCAGTGGACTGCAAGAGGGGATGTTTCGCATTGACATCATTAGAGTTTCTAAACCTTCATGTATTTTCTAATTATGCAAAAGTAACAGTAGCAGTGCTGTGAGTAATTTAGCAGCACCCATGTATTTTAAATGAATCCCTAACAAGCATGTATTAATGTGACACAGCAGCATTACGTAAAGTAGGAGAGACTCGAAAAACCAGGGTCCTCGCTGTCTGGAGCAATGTCATTATCATTATCATAGAGCTGCTCTCCAAAAAGTAGAGCATTCAAACAGCAAGTGATTTTTCCCCCAGGCGCTCCCTGCTTGCCTCTGTGGTGCAGACACAGCCACGGCATTAACCCACCGCTGCCCGCCGTGCCGGGCTTTGCCAGGGGCTGCAGCCACACACACCGCCTGACCCAAGGAACCCGCTCCCCCCCACGCCGCAGCCGGCACCCCTGCTCCTGCAGACATCAGCTTCTGAGCAGGATCCAGACACGGGTGAGCCGGAAAGCCTAAACCACAAACACAACTAGAGCTGACAGACAAATGCCATCTGTTATTGAAGATAAAGGCAAGAGTTATTCAAATATTGCTATTAAGTGTTGACTGAAAGCTTCACTGAATCCCGGCTTGTCTGCTGAAATTAGTGAAATGGTTCAGCCACCTTAACCCTGGCTCCATCCAAACGTTTCCTTTTCAAGGAGTGGATGATGGATGAACTGTTAATTTCAGTTCCCGTAAGGATGCATTTGCCTCTGCAATCCATAGGCCTAAAGACATTAGACCACTTTGTGGGAAACCATTTCTTTTGTAATTATGTCACATTTGATTTCCTGCTGTCTTTAAAACTGCCTGTTAGCCGTGTGGCAGAAAGGAGGATCAACAGATTTAGAGACATACCCCCCCGCAAGTAGACCATCTATCTTTCATGCAATGGAGAGGGTGTGATCTCTCTTCACACATACATTCACTTTTTAATACTTGTGCACACCCCCACCTATATCAAACAGGGAAGGGAGAGAGAATATATGGGTGAATAAGTTTTTCACACTTTCTTTGTTGAAAAGCAGGTAAGCCACAGTAATTTTTCTGATTAATTGCTGCCACATTGCCTATCAAAGATCTCTACAGGTCATATTTTGAGCTATCACTTTTATGTGATGTTCTATTCTTTAAAGTCCATAAATACAATCACAATTCAATATTTTTGTCAGGCATTTGTTATGATGACTGCGTTGTTTTGCTTGATGCCAAGAACACAGAAGGCTTAAAACTGCTAATGATAGTTTTATCCAAAGGCAAAAGCAAAGCATTTGTATGAATGCTGTGCTAGAAACAAGTCCTTCATCCTCACTAGCAAAATAAATTTTGAAATTAAAAATCAAAGAGTTTAACTACAGATGAAACCCTTAGTGCTGCGTGCACAGAGTTCACTGTGGTGTTTTTAATAGGCTCTAATGACGATCTCGATATCGTTTGATTGCACAGAATGCATAAAAATTGCACAGCAGCTATTGGTTCATAATTCAAGGCTTTTCCCTACCTAAACTGCTTGCTGGTAGAATTTATTTCCCTTAGCTCTTGTCTTCATACAGCCTTATCATCAGAGGAAAGCAATGAGCTCTTTATCTTATAACTGGGTGTAATATGCTAGTGCTTCAGAACACATTACAGTCATTATTTTCCCTCTCTCCCTAATGGGTCTGGGGTGGTGCTGTAGGTGCTAAGGACCAGCCTGTCCTTACCCAGAGCCCTGGCAGGGACCGTATCAGGGAGTCCTCTTGTATCAGGGAGTCCTCTCGGCAGCCGCCAGCTGGGGTGGAAGCCAGTGGCAGCTCACTCTGTGGAGCCGGGAGGGACCTGCCGGTGTCACCGGTGTCACCGCAGCTCCATCGTACAGCCTGGTGTAAAGCACCGCATGAACCGCAGTGGAGGTTTTAGCAGAAGGTATTCCAAAATCCTTTTGATGGGTTTGGGGAACATTATTTTTAATGTCCAAGGAATTTGGGGTCAATCCGTTCATTTGTTGTTTCATTGCTTTTTCAGATAAATGTTTATTTTCTGCTTTGGTGCTAATCTGTCTGGAGTTTTTTTCCTTTCTTTTGAGCAAATTGTTTTCTATATTGGCTTTATTTTTACCAGCTAAACAAGCTGTACTTAAACTTCTTTTCAAGACATACCTCACCTTGGTAAGTCCCCTTACCATATTTACATGCTTTTTCTGGAACATGTTTCCACATCAAAGCATCTTTCCTCAGCTTGGGCAACCAGAGCTGCAGACAGAAATGCTAAGCCTCTTGCCAGGACATTTTGTGCTTTTATATCTGCTCTTGCTCAACCACTCAGCCTTGATGAAACCAAGAAAAGAGAAAAAGGAGGACCACCTTAGGGGCCATCCTTAACATGACTTCCCATATCCTAAAAATTGTAGGTTTATGTCACATTTGATGTATCTATGAAGTCCAGAAAGGTTTCACATCTGAGACTGACTTTGAAAGAATCACTTTTTGAGAAAACTGATGAAGAGGTATTTCAAATGTGGAACATGTGTAAAAGAATGGGATCGCTGTCATGCAAAACATTAATTAAGAGGAAAATATTATTAAAGCAACTGAGTAGGCTATCCAAGTGCAATGAGAAGCAAAGCCTACACACAAGAGGCACAAGCATGTGCAGAGACCTTGGTGTCCTGTAGTCAGCTATCACTCCATGTCCTGAAGTAACGGAGACTTCAGCCTTAGCTGTGAATATTGTACCGTGTTGCAAAAAATTCCTAAAAATAATATCTGAAGTACCTAACTGTGCTTGAAGGCTGTCAGCCTGTTTGATTTCTCCAGGCACTGAGCCTAAAGTCTTTATCGACAGCAGAAGCAACGTCAGTGTCAAACTCTCCAATACTCATGAACATCCGTGTCAGGTAGGAGTAACCAACTGTAACAGCATGAACCATTATGTCCAAAGGATCTTTGGCCTTTCTACTGGAACACCTAAAAGGCCTGGTAATTAGTCCCATTTCCAGGAGAAAACATCAGGAACAGCCTTCAGAGCCACAAGTTATTTCATCTGAGGCACAGATGACACACATCTGTCCACTATCAGGGACATCCTTGAAACCATTGCTGAAAAAAATACAAAGTTCCAAAATAAAATATCAGTCCTTTGAGGCCTCCTTTGTCCTCTTAGTTTTAGTTACCGACACCGGTAATGGTGTGATATGAGCCGCCTGCAATTTCCCAAATAAGGGAGAAGGACATAATGCATGATCTTGCTAACTGTTACCTGCCTTAGTATTTCAACCTGTAAAGTCTTGTCACATCAGATCAATTAAGGAGGACACCTTCCGAAACTTCAGGCTTTCAGTAAACTATACTAGCAGGTCAGCCGTGCTTGCCACTGATCAAACACATACTTTGCAAGTTATTTTACAAAAGTCTCTTAACAGAGATATCTGCTATCAATTAAAAGAAACCATCAGAAATTCAAGAGCAATTTACATTTCTAAATGTCTAGAAACATGTTCTGCTTCTACTGAATTTTAAATACAGCCAAGTTTACATAAGAATTACTAATTGGTTATAAAGGTCATGCCTTCTGAATATATGCATATTGTAGGTCTGAAACCTATTAGACTGTGGTATTATACTGAGGCTCAGTGCTGAATTTGGATTAAATGGTGTTATATTGATTTGATGAGCTGCTCAGATATGCTGAAGCCTTAATTGAATGTATTAGAAGATGTTAATTCTAACAGATACACCCTTAAAATTAGTAGCTTAGTGATTTGAAATTGCTATCTACTACAGGCCTTTCCCAGTTTTCAAGAAAGAGAATGAGGTATTTTGGAGTCCCTGACCTGAGACTGTATGTTAGTAAATATCTAAGGAAAGGTTCTTTCTTTTTCCTTTCAATATGGATGAATGCCCTTTGAAAGCAAAAAGGGAATTGATTTAATCTATTGATTTCCATTTAAATGCCTTTATAAGCTAATTAGTGCAAAATGTAACATGTTTCTGAGCAGAAACAAGCAACAACCATGAAAACACAGGAAGGCTTATTTGGTTCTTGGATATTCTGGGGGGCCAAAAGGCCTGATGCAGAGAGTCACCAACAAGTGAGGAGTGTGACCAGTGCCTGCTGTGAAACTGTTACAAAACCCAGGCTCTCTTGTGACTGAGAGCGATGTCATGCTGACAGCAGTCATTGCGTGTGCTTGAGACAGCCACGGTGAATCTAGCTTTAAATCTACCTATCTGGGATAGAGTTTATCTGGGAGACGTTGCGATGTTTAGGGAAACAGCCAACACTATAAAATAGGTCACTAGCTGGAGTCTGCCCAGGTCTGAAGTGGCTGAAAGTCACTACCATCTGTTCATCTGAAATGAAGTGCTGGTTTTGTTCCAGTTCCTACCAGATAGGTACCCACACTGAGTGAAACCTTCAAAAGTGTTCCTAGTTGGAAATGGGGTTGGCAGGAAGGAGCCGTGGACTGAAGGCTCTAAAGGAACAGACAAGATAGTGGGGATCTGAAACTCGTTTATGTGCCATCCCTCTATGATGCATTAGGAGGCAATTTTTCCTTGCTGTTGTCAGTCTGGTACCTTTCACTGGCCAACAGCAGCTATTAAGATTAATATCTGACTAATGTCTTTGAGAAACATTTTAGCTTCACAGCTCTGGGAAGAGATATACCCATACAAGCTTCTTTATGGGATCTTGAGAGACTGTCCTGTGCCTCCTGTGTGAAGTCATGGTCCAGCTCCAAAGCCAAGTTACTATTCTTGGTGCCAATATACATGTCCTGCCCTCCTGCTTACAGCCAGGTAACTTCTCCCACTTCTAGGGAAGATTTAGCTCCCTCTCACATGCCAGGGTGTGTGTACATACACATGGGCAACCTGTGCAAGTAAGGATTGCACTGACTTGCTCATGTAGCCATTCCCTCAGTTAGAAGTTTCTTTTCTCTCTGGGTAGATGATCCTGACCTATTCAGCCAACTGCTGCTCAGATTGATGAAATGCTGGTGGGGAAGGGGCAGAGGAGGATGTTCCCCTCACAGAGGGAAGAAACATCACACTGTACCCAGGAAAACTCAGGGCTTTTTCTGACTCAGCCCACTATCACTCCCACTGGTGCTCTAGCAGCTTACAGGGAAAAAAGTATCCCAAACCACAGAGCAGGCATAGTCTGTGCAGCAGGCGCTCAGAAACCAACTGTCCTCTAAGAGTTATTTCAAGTTTCAGCCATCATTACCATCTTATTAAGTAGCTAATAAAGACTGTACAACAAAGTATTTCTGTGAACGTATGCATTTAATCTACGGCAAAGCTTTTGCCCTTCTCAAATCAACTGAAGAAGACTCTAATTACAACAGTTTCATGGTTGCATCACTCTATTCAAATTAATTACTCTGCAAAAGTTAATACAACTGAAATTATGTTGTGTGCCTTGAGAACGCTGAGGAGAGGGAAGCACCACTTAGGGCCCATTTTCCTTCCCACTTGGCCCATCCAGATCACCCAGAGCAGGCATTACGCCCCGCTCCGCACTACCAGGGCTCTGCTCTCCTCCTTCCCCATCCGACTCCTCTCCCTGGCAGCTCCTGACAGATCATCCTCATTTACAGCCCTGCTTTCTCCAGCACCAGGAGAGAGTCACAGCTCATCTCAAGACTATTAACAACACAACAAAGTATTCATACATTTACTAGACTTTGTATCCTTTCACACGAAACACTCATTCCTTTGATCTCTCAGTGAGAAGGGATTTCCTTATTATGTCAAACTATTAAGGAAATGAAGAAACACCCTCATACAATTCCTCTTTCTGTATTAACTGTAACAAGATACTCAAAAGAAGATTTTTTTTCCCCTAAGAACAGTATAGTGACTGTAAACAGCACCACTATTTCTAATCAAGTTGTGCTACCTCTTCTGACAGGTCCACTCGACTCATTTTTGCTGCACAGATAATACTGCCTCTGGATGATAATTAAACAGAATACAAATTTTTACACACTCATGTCTCCCAAGGTCGGTGTTTATCTTACAGGAGCCATTGTAATGTACCAGCCACCACAGTTAATTAAGAACTACTGAATATCTACTTTTTATATAAAGATATTACACATAAGTAAGGGAGAATACAAAAATTTCAGAAAATACTTTTGCATTCACTTCCAGCTTTACGTCAGATCTATACACACATGCAAGTGTGTCTGTGGTTGTGTACTGAAATTTTAAGCAAATTCAAGGAGCCACCAGTATTTCATCAGCCTACAACAGCAAGGCTGTTTTCGTCTCCCTCCTCCCTCATGCTTGCACCTGGCCAGTATGCGTGACAGGCAATAATTAGTCCTGCAGCACTGACCACTTTCCTACACAAAAAAACGTTGGTTTGAATGGCACCTGATTGGCACCACTGAGAGAGGACCAAGAGCTCCCAGAAAGGACCGAGCATTTCAGTTCGCCCTTGGAAAGGCCAGAAATTAGAGATTTTCAGGTTGCAATGTTTTTAGATACATAAAAGTGGTCTGAGGTCACATTTAGAGTTTTTAATGACCCTCACCAAGCTCTCAAGCCTGTGGCTTGGCAAGTGGAGAAAGAAAGGATGATCTTAAATAATAAGGGTATACTTGCCCCTACCGCCTAACAGTGCAAACCCAGCATTCCCCTAGCCAAGGTGAATACACACCGGTGTTCTGGGGTACAAAAGTTCTGCCCCTGACTGCTTGATACAGCCACAGCCAGGTGCTGGCAAGCAATGAAGACACAACAGTAATTGCAGCAATCAGTGCACCACATAGAAATGAACAGTAACACATGACTCCCACCCCCCTTCTCATACTGGCAAGTGAACACCGATGTCGGATGGCATTAACGGCTGCCAGATGGGCAAACTGAGCAAGTAGGTCAAGAGCATCACTCCTCCAAGAGTTTTCTTTACTAAGAAAAGTCATGCTAACGACTGCATTATTGCTCATCAGACCGAGGCTCTGAAACTGGTGTTAAAAAAACCCTTCCTGTGACAGCAGAGGTCAGGTTTTCCATCTTGAGATGTTTCAGGTTTAGCAAAACCACCCATTTTTGATAATGCCTTTTGATGCCTTTTGATATTAAAATCTGCACTCAGGCCTGTCCTGATTGCACACAGCAGCTTTCACCAGAACAGCTATTACAGTTGGGTAAAAACAAATGACTGAAAACCGTATATTAGACACACTTTAGAAAAGCTCTAATGGAGGTTTAACAGACTTACTCTAAAGAATTCTTTGGTTGAGCCTGAATCCAAGGTGCCATAGGCTATTTCAGTTTGTTTAGCCAGGTCCTCTGCGCTCTCTATGGGAGAAACCATCCTTTCCACCGTAAGGAAGGCAGCAAGATTAGCAGTGTAGGAAGAGATAATGATGAGAGTGAAGAACCACCAGACTCCTCCGACAATTCGCCCTGAGAGAGATCTATGGAAAAACACACATCATCAAATTGTTTGAAGACATTCCTTGATTATTTCTTTTTCTTCACTGAAGAGAAATTCACATGCACAACCCTTTTGTCCAGGTCCTCCAGGTATCTGGGAACAGGCAGTCTGTGAGCCAGTTCCTGGGAACCTTCCTCAGGACAGCAAACTCAGTGCGCACCTGGTCTTACCTAGTTAAACTCTCTCTCCAGTCTTTCAGTGAAAATAAGGACAACCAATTAAGAAATCATCTGAGCCAACCCCATCAGAGGCTTGGAGAGCAACAGGCTCTCCTGACTTCCACAGACCGTTTGCTGGAGAAGTCTTTTGCCAGAAGACTTTTGTCTTGTCTGCTTGCCCAGCCTTTCCCCGAGGCTGGATTTGCCCGCTGAGACATGCCAACATCATGTCTCTTTGGGGGCTGCCCAATTTGGAGGACACCAATGTAGCTTTTACTGCATCGACTCTCAAATGTAAGATGTAGTAAACTGCAAAAAGGAATCAGAGTAACCATGCAAAGGAATAAAACAAAAATGATCCAGTATCTTTCTCTCATCACCACCTACCAAGAATTACAAATTGAATCTGCAAATTGAAGTTAGGAGAAAGGTTGGGTTTCTTTATGTTTTATGTTAATTAAAATTTGTATGTTGCGCTGTTCCAAGTCAAGTGTATTCCTTCTTTATAACCACCAGAGCAAGGGAGAAAGGAGCAGACAAAAATTTTAATTATGTTTTGGTTTTGTTGTCTTTTTTTGGTTTTTGTTTTCTAAAAGGATACCATAAGGACAAAAAAAAAAAGGCTATTTGTAAACATATAATTACAAAATGCCTAGTGGTCAGGAGGCAGTCAGATCCAGTCAGTAGGAGCTCTTGATGCTTTAAAGCAATTGAACATCAGGCTCAAAATATTTGTTTGGGGCTGAAGGATGCCAGCGTTGCGCCACTCAGCTGGGCAGGGGATTTCACTGCCATGTACAGTGCTCGTTCTTCAAACACAGCATGTTGACCAGGAATCACTTCAAAAGCTGGGACAAAGCTATTGCATTTGTTTGCCCTTAGCTCTACTGATACCAGCTGAGGAAGAATCAATCCCAGATTTATTAAATCCATGGAACCTGGGTGCTGTAGTCTTCACTTTGTGTGAAGGGAAGAAAGAGAAAGCAAAAAAACTCTTACCTGTTTATTTGTTTCCTTCAAGCCCCTCTGTGCCATCCCCAGACAGTGGGTACAAGTTGTCCTACCAACAGATGGAGACAGGAAAAAAGCAAAAGTCTCGTGATGTGCCCCCAACCCACCCACACAGGGGGGGTTAGCTGGTAAACAGCCTAGTCTTGGCCAGAGCCTGAGATTGCCTCGGCCATTAAAAAAATCCCATTAATTATTAAGAAAAAAAAAGAAAGAAAAAAAAAAAATCCATCCAACATTAAAGAACACACCAAAGAAAAAAAAATCGCCAATACAATAAAAACAGAAAAAGCAATCTGGAATAGGTTAGAGGAATGTAGAGAAACAAACTAAGAGGTGAAGCACTGCTATTGTCCACTCTCCTCTGCCCAAGGAACTGAAGCAGCAGCTCCCACTGAGAGGGCAGATGCAGGCTGGTTCCTATGGATTACAGCTTGCACCACGTGCCAGTGCCATTAGCACCCCAGGGACTGCTGCATCAAGTCTGCACCAATGTGCAAGGTGGCTCAGGTGGTTACAAAGCTTAGGGATGCTTGAGGAGTGAAGCATCACCTCTTTGTCCATCAGCAAGCAGTGACTTCCGAGGTATGAACTCTGAGTGGCATCGCCATAGCTCTGGCCTGTGTGGGCTTCCTCGGGGCAGGCACACATCCACCAGATCACCGACAAGCGAAGGAGGCTTCCCTGCCCTTCTTGAGGGACTCCCAAGGGGATAAAAGGCTTCCAAGTTTCAGCCTGGGCTGTGCTGCACCTGTGCTCACTAACAGAAGGCTACTGAGTAAAGGTAAGTTGCAGAAACATAAATCCAGAAAAATGTAGTAAGTCAAGCAATTTCTCTACTTGCTCTACATTCTTTGCAGGTATCAAGTGAGTATCTTGAGATCTTACAGATGGCTAAAGCCCTTTCTGTCCAGCTCCCTTACCAGTTAGGGTCTTGGCTTTAGCTGCTTTGTAAAATTCAATACCCTACACACCAAATGAGCCTCTTACATGGGCTGACGTAATTTTAGCAAACTACAAAGTGGTGCCTGCTGAACTCATCACTTAAGGCTCACTTTGGAGCCAGTGGAGAGAAAGAGAGGAGACGGACACCCTCAGAAAGAGATTTATCTCACCTGCTGTAGTGTGGGATAAGTCTGAAGGTGCCCATCTGTCTCATGACCTTGGAGGGAACCAAGATGCCTAACTAAAACGCAGCCTATTGCTTTTAGATGGCTACGTCAGGTGAAATTAATCTCTCCTTTGTTCAGTCCTCCACTACATACTTTCCATCTTCAGAGAAGACCTAAAGTTGAATTCCTCCTCCCTGCAGTGAGGTTTCAGAGCCAGATTGACCAGACGTCCGGCTAGCAGGTACAGCAGCTGAAACATCCACTTCCATACAGCAAGACTAGGTTCATCTGGGGTTTCCAGGTTCACATGGCCCTCTTGCTGTACAGTAGGTCTTGAAACAGGAAGATGAACAAAAGACTTGCCAGGGTGTTCAGATAAATTCAATGGAACTATTGGGAAAAAATTAGTATGTGTTCATTCTTCCTACAGTTTCCCATAGAAAACGTCTTACTTGCATTGTGGCTGCCCCTTCTGTTAGCAGGGCAGACAGGTTGCTGGGATGAAGATGTGAAGAAGACAAGCATTTTTCAAACCAGTGAAACCTCAAGCTCATGCTGTTGTAACAATAAAAAGTCTATGTCGAGCTGCATCTCTTACAGCATATTACACACAGAGAAAGGTAAAAATATCTTGCCCCAGAGATCTTGCAACCTGCATGAACCAACTCAGACAGATACAGGACAAAAAAAGGAGAACAGCTGAGAGGCAGGGGAAGGTGGGCATGGCTGGCTCCCTTGACGAAGAAGGCAGTTCCCCAAGGGTCCTACATGCGAGAGAGGGGTCTTGCTAGATGAGGATCAGAACTGTTCTCAGAAGAGTTGAGGTCACTTGAAAGAAAAGTTGCTACAGAATTGCTTCTTCCAATGAGCACAAAGAGGAAGATTTAACAGAAGATTTAAGGAGCAGCCTGGGCTGACACAGCTGTAACTGGTGGTAGCACAGGATGAGGCAAAAGGAAAACAAAACAAAAAGCAATGCTGACACTGAAGGAAAGACAGGCAGACAGAGAGAGCTGTAGAACATGAACACAGACGAGCATGGCCTGGCAGTCTCCTTGTCCAAAGGACCCCAGTTCCCCCCAGTCCATCTGCTGATATGAAGGCTCCTTATACCCACTGCAGGGGCTGGTGTAGAGGGACACGGGAGAAAAAGGGTTAGTACATAAACACCGGGCTGGTAATAAGAGAATACTTGTATGGTTTGTACCACGAACCACAGAAATGTTTGTCTATTACTCAGATAATAATTACAGAAAAATCAATCACAGCTTTTAATACCAGCACCACTTTTTCTGATTAAGACATACCTGTCCAAGTGTGCAGTGCTGTAATTTAAAAGCAAACAACTAATGCTTTATCCCAACATGTCGTTTTCCAAATTACCTCAGTAAATAGATACTTTGCAAGACATTATTTTAAAGTGAATTAGCATGTTAACAAATGAGAGGAGTAACAAAGACCTAGAATAACAGAATTATAACTCCATTATCAAAACAAAGTCAGATGGTATTTTCAAAAGCAAGTAAACAGGAAGAGTGCATACCTTGAGAGGAAATTTAAAAGGAAGCATGGAGTCAAATGAGAGCAAATTAGTAACAAGAGAAAAACAAAATAAATATTCAAATTCACATTCAGTTTCCAGGAGAACAATGCATTCAAACAAAATCTCATTTATTTATCAAAATAGCTTGAATTTTGTTTCTACTCATGGCCATAAAACATATTTGATTTCCTATAGCACACAGAAATAATAAGCTTCTCACACTACTCAATTTTTAATTGGGGTTTTCTGATCGATACCAGACGGCTGTTACATTGATAAATAACCCTGAACAACTCTGGTGCAAACTCTCCCTGTCTAGAACCCGCTGATGCTCTGAGCACAGGTTACCTGGTACCCACTGAGCTGCGAGCTCAGCCCCTCGCTCACGCGCCCAGCCAGCCCCCTACCTCCTGCGGCCAGGCGGCCCTCGCCTCTGCCACTGGGACAGAACACAATAAACAACAGCATCTGAAGCACTGACTTGAGATGCTTCCGTCACAGGAACTGGCAGTGGGAGTTTCAGAAATATCTAGTTATCCAGCTCTCGCTGCTATGTTGAAAGTCCCACAAAGTCATTCCCATGGTCTTTAATAGGAGTCTCTTGAGTCTTCTGCCACGAAAATAGGGATCTAGAAATACACCCTCTTAAATGACCAACCTCATGAGATAATTTTTAATGAAGCCCCTGTCTTTTTCCATCAGCAATTAATTAATCTAGCCTCTTTGTTCCACATGAATAAAGAGCAAAATGAAAATACATGCTCTCATAGAGATTTCAAAGATACTTTCGCTTAGAACAGTGTTACAAATTTAACTGTGTTTTCTCCTGATTCCATTTGCTGTACACATCTTACATTAAAGCAAATTTAATAATCTACTTTTGATCCATCAAAAGTGAATTTTCAATGCTTTAGCTCACTATGCAGAAACACAGCAGCCTTTGATAGCAGAACAAAACTGCTGGAAAAAATGTTGATTCCATCAAGGGATGCACTAACCCCCATCCTTTGGCTGCTATCTGATTCCATTTAGAGGACTCCTATTAAATACAGAGAGGAGAGTATAGGGATATATCCTCTGGAATATCCCCACAGCATACTCACCGAGGATAGATCTAACTAGTCATTAGATGTCACAGCTGTTCCACACAAAGGCAGCTGAAAGAGCCTTTATCAGCAAGTACAAAAGTGATCTCTCCAGACTGCTTGTCGGCATCTCTCTACAAGTGCTGTACGCTCTCATATAAGAAATTTATTCAGACAAAACTCACAATGGAAGAATGAAGCCCCTTTTAATGGCAATAAAATAGTATGAAACATTCATATAATCAATGTACTGTGAATGGCGTAACCTTACAAAGATACGGATTAAGAATGGAATACTCGGGAATAGTCCCTTCTATGGAAAAGAAATTTGACATTTAATCAACTTAAATCAACATACTGGTCAAAGGAACAGCGTTTCTGGAATTTAAACCAAGGTATTAAATTTCTCTTATTTTCAGTAACAATGCATGTAACTGCCTGGAATCTGTTATCATGAAAGATAACAAAATAACTGGACAATGTCTTCAAACAATGGCCATGTATTATTACTGACCTAATAGCTTATGATGGACAGATAAAATAAATACTCTAGTGCTGTCTTTTTTTTTTTTTTTTTTGGTAGGTATTTCCAGAGCACTTATGGTAGCATTGAAAAAAAAAGCCTATGTTCCACTCGTTATATAAGGTAAATGGCTGAACATGTCAAAGAGTCACATGAGAGCTTAACAAAAATCCTATGCACTTCTATTTAACTGTCAATAAACAGACCTAGTGGAAACAGTGCAATGCCTGCAGCTTTCCATGTGATGTCCCAGTGCTTATTTCCCGGTCCTTTATATTGGGCACACACATGGTCAACAGCAATTTAAATGTTATCACTACTCATCACCTTTAACAGCAAGCAGAGAGGCAAAGTTTCAAGACAGAATTTAGGCATAAAGCAGAAACACGGTGTATAAACAGGAGGAGAAGGCCAACAGCTAGAACCGCAGAGCGAGGCAGCACACCCGACACTGAGAACTGCACAGACTACTGCACGGTCACAGCCAGGCTAAAACCTGTGCGTGGTTTATGTAGGATATATACACATCTGCCAATAAGTACGAAGTCTAATTGCTGCTATCAAGACTCTTAAAACATAAGCATGATTTGCATCAAATACCAACAGGCACATGCCAGTGTCTCTGAAAGACCTGGACTTTGCTTGGATCATTACCAGACTTCAATGTGCCATGACTGTGAACTTAAGGGATCGTTATTACATTGTGACAAGTAAAAATAATGATCCTTTGCATGAAACTTCAAAGAAGTTTTGTCACTTGCTTCAGTGAGGCTACTCAAGATCCCTACCACAACGTGGACCAGGAAAGCCTGGTAACTTTTCAACGATTCAGGTATCGAAAAAGGTACCCAAATACGGAGATTGACAAAGTGTATTTCCAATATAAGTGCTTAGTTAGAAAAGATCTGTCTCTCTTGCTTTAATTAGCAACCTTGTTGAAGGGAAAAACTGCATCCTGTTTGTACTAAGCAGGTATTTTTAATTATTAAAATAGATATAAACTGGTTATTAAAAATATTGTCATACAAAATATAATTAGTGCTCCATCACTAAGAAACTAGATAATTTTACTGCTTATCACAGGCACATCACCAAAGTATTTTACTACTGTAAATGTAGAAACATATACATTATTCAAAAAACATTTGTTCAATTAGAGAGAACTTCACTGTTCTCAGATGGTTTTCAAAATGCTTTATAATATATATTTGTAATTATAATAATAAATATCATTCTACAATAGTTAATACCAGTGCTCTCTGTTGAATTGGAAGTAATATCAAACATGTTTCACTACAGTCTTACTCAGAGAGACTGTCCTCATGAATAAGAGAAATCTTTACGAAAACTGGCAATGCTTATTAGACCATATTGACTATGAACACAGGGACAACAGATTAGACTGGACTGAAATAACAATACACATACAAGGTAATATGCAGAAACTGTTAGAGGGACACATATGGAGACCTGAACACATGAAAGACAGTGGTAAGGAAATTAATAATAGATGAAAGGATGGTTCAAGAAGAACAAAACTAGAGAAATTAGGCACAAGAGAAAGTATAACGACTAGCAGAAGCCATGACGGGAGTGGAGGTGTTTTAAAGTGCTGTTGCATGTGACTTTTTTAAATAAACAATTCTTACTTTGCAAAGCAGAATATATTATATGCACTAAGGAGATGACCGTAAAATGAGATATGCAGCAAAAACACGGTAGCCCTCCAAGCATTGCTGAAAACAGAAAACCCTATGCATTTTACAGCCTCAACATGGTGTATATAAGTTTGGCAGAAATGCATAAATGGTTTTATAAGGCAATGCCACTCACTCTGGAGGTGAACGTTAGCAAGCATGGTGGCTTGATGATGATGTTTAGCATTGAATGAAATGTCAAAATAAATAATTTAGAATTAAAAAGGAATTTGAAAAAGTAACATATATGCACCATGGCATCAGAAAATGACCATAAAATGCAAAAAGGTGATGGAGTGATATGGAACAAACCTTGGAGAAATATCGCATCCTTGCTGCATAAAGGCACCCAGGGAAAACCAAAGGCTGTTAAATATTCCAAACTCATTTGGAGGGTCAGGAGGATTCTGAGGGTCACGTGGTTCTTCATTGCTGTCTTCCAAGTGCCATTCATAAGGGCTGAATCTGCTGACTAGGAAAAGAACTACGCTGACGCCAATGTAAGCAAAGACTATACACATCCAAATTTCATAAGCCAAAGGATCCAGGAAAGAGAATACGCCTGGTTTAGATTTCTGAGGTTTCTTGATCATGATGGAGATGCCCAGGCTCATAAAGGGTTTGGAAAAGTCTATGACTTCTTCTCGCACCAACGTTATGGTGAGGGGGGCAACAGCTATATCTGCTCTCTGAAAAGGGAAAACAAATCCAAGTTAGTTACAAAAACAGTTGCAACATAATCACAATCTAGAGCCTTAGGCTAATGAATCAGATAAATTACAAGAGTGAACAGGAAACATTTTCTTTGCAGCCTGTTTTTCAGTCACTGAAGTTAAGCACTACATGATATTGATAGAAAATTATTAACAAGAAAAATTACTATCAAATCTGTGCAATGGCCTCATAACAGAAGCAGACACGTACCAACATGTACTTATATTTCTACTAAGTTAAAATAGATGAATAAACACTTTGCAAACTGGACAGTGAGACGGCAACTAAAATTATGTCATTTTCTAGTAATTGTCTGCACCCATCCATCTTTCTTGAAGACTTTAGGCAAATTATGTGTTTGTTCTATTTTAATTTTCTCTTTTCCATTCTTCCAGCAAGTTCTCTTGCCTTTCTGATTAGTCCAGGATCTTTAAAAGGAAGCTAAGAGAAGTAATCAGTCACTGAATTTCAGTTGGATTTTGGCACTACCACTCATATCTTCCTTTGAAACCCCATTGCTATAAGGGAGAGAAGATGGTAAAAGAGTGGGGTGATAGGAATCAGACAGCCCACCCTTTCTGTGGTCACTGAAGAGCAGTAATAGAGATTAGAGCCCCTGAGAAGTAAATGGCCTGGGTTATCTGAGAAGAATGCAAAGTAGTATTTTTCAGTATAAAGTATGCCATCCTATTTTACAGAACTTAGCTCTATAGGTCTGTAACACAGACCATGCTTTGGGGCCACGTTATCTGGAAGTACAATCTCATCTCATTGCATCTGTCATTCACCAGCCTGTTGGTATACCCTGAACCAATACCCTTCCCTTCAATCAATATATCTTTGCTGGTAAGAATGTGAAGGAAAAAAAAATTAGTTACCTGACTAAAAATAACATTCCAGAATAGATTTTCAACATATTTAACTGTATCTGTATTTTTATGCCAAAAATCATGCTGTTTAGATCAGCCTTGATTCAGCCAAGTACTCAAGCAGGTGTCAGCGTTTGCAACTGAGGGGACTCAAATGTCAAAAAAAAAAGCTCTTTTCATTTAAAAATTGTTGTTACGAGAGTCTACATACCTCCATACATTTTTGTAATCTATTTTAAACACTCTAACTATTCATGTTATTGATAATTTTAAAAGATAGCCTTTTGTTAGTAATTAAGAATTTCAGAAAGAAAAAATTATTACTGACAAAGTTTAACTCAACAGTACCTAAACTACTATGCCCCTTTTAAATCAGCTTTTTGGTTCCCACTAGAAGTATGTATCTTTTGCTGGTGGAAAAACAAAACCTGATTAAGTAGAAGTTTGCATAAAAATTAATAGGAAATGTTAATAAGAAGTGATTAAAATCTGAATAGAATAATTGAATATGCCTTTATGATGATGATGTACATGACTTTCATTAATACCTGATCTGTTCCTCCTCCTAGATAGTTGGCTTGGGTTTTATTTTTTAAAGTTTGATAAGTAGAAAAGGGGAAGGCTTCTCATAAGGTTAATCTCAGTATGACACACTCCGTGCCAGCTGGTGCCTCAGTGGCACTGTGCGGCCGTGCCCGAGGCACTTTCTCTGCTAACGACAGACTTGTCGGACCGAGGACCCGTCCTCTACAGCCCTTCCCACAGCAAGTCTCCCTCCCTGCAGTACCTGACTCTACACGCAACCTCTAGATTTGCTCCAGCCACTCAGGAACACCTCTCAACAGCCTGTACTGGCATGTGCGACTCCGAGGGATGTGGGCAAGTTCACTCCTTGGAATGATCAGATACACCACGCCTGTGCAGGGAAGGAAGCCATTTGGAGACCATGGCCCTTGGTGCACCCTCTCACAGCCCTCCTTGGCCCCTTGAGACATTCAGCTGTGCTAGGACATTGCCTTTCCCCTCAAGGCACTGCCTTCCCCGAGGAGAAAACCCTCACCTGATTTGTGGTCACTCACTGCAAAAATTGACCTTAATGTGGCTTGAATATTAAACCTGAAAATGCCAGCTGCCTTTGGATGCCTGGATGTTTACTGGCTTTGCAGCTGAATGTGTTAATCACCTAAGTAACATAGAGACTTGGGGGGACACAAGTAGAGTGTGGTAAAAGGACCAGATGATGCTGGGACTTGTTTGCGATGAATTCCCCCAAAACATACATTTGTCTCGTAGCTGCTGCTTGTTTAGCTACTGTCAAATATTAGATATCTGTGGTCACTAAGTATGGGATGCACACAGAATATCAGTTTTAAATGTAGTCAGAGTCCACAGCTGGGAAACTAAGTACTTTGGCCGTGGCTACTGTATTTCGTGTTGAACTAATGAGGTACTTACAAATTAATCCTTATTAGAGCAAGCTGAATAGATCAGGACCCCTGCAGAGACTTAGCAATGATTCCACGCAAAGTGAAGCTCAGGTGGGAGGCAGGTGCCCTACTGCTTGGCACTTCTGCACATGGACAGCCAGCCTCAGAACAGCTCGTCAAGGTAGGAAAAGGCTGGTTCAGCTATAAGAGCATCTAGTTTCTGTAGCATTTTCCCAGACTTGGAGAAATTGAATTCTCCCAAAGTAATATTTTAATTGCCAAAGTAGACACGGTGGAGCTCTTCCTAAGTGCTGATGCAGCATGCAATAAAATCTGTATCTCCTTCATGAGCAGCTGAGTTCATGCAGGATGTTCCTGTGGGGTCTTGGGGGAATGAAGCTGATGCTGTGCAGAAGCACAGACAAATCATTTTTTAAAGACCAGATTGTTACTATGTCCTCATTCATACCACACAGTACAGATTTCTTTGTAAATGATTTAAAATTGAATTTTAGTATTACAAAGAATACAAATATTTATCTTTCTGATACATTTCTGTCTTCCTGCTTTCCTATCGTTTTTGGTATGCATTCAATATATTGGAAACAACACAAACACCCTCATGTCTTAAATGAATACGGCAGCAATTGTCTTCTGCAGAGGAAACAAGCATGGGCTCAGACACAGGGTCTCAGGAAACCATTGACAACCAGGGCACTGAGAGTGGACCAGCTACAATCCAGCACCTGAGCATGGTTCTCCACCATTACCCTGAGGTAGAGAGGTTAAAAAAGAGACTGCTCTTCACTTGTTTATTTAGAGATAGAGTATTTGAATTGGAGAGCTTATGGAGAGCTCTAAGCAACCTAAAGGATCATTAATAATTGCAGCACAGTTGTGAATTCCACTCTCCCTCCGCCCTGTTATGGCTGCAGATAAGCAGAACCCATGAAAATTGAGCTCAATTAAAAAGAACGCAACCAGAACCACAAACATGCCTTTCCCTGTGCAGAACTGGAGGGGGGCGGGGGGTTAAGAACCTCAACAACTAAGCTTTGCTAATCACTCATGACTAATGGCGTTTCAAACATCATCTTCACTGCATTTGAGCTGGGCGAGAAATGTCACGGATTCCTCTGAGGCTGTTCTGTCTTTGCCTAATCGTGTGGGAGGGATGGATTTAGAGAGGACATGAAGCACACAGCACTACCCGCTCTGTTCAAAGCTGACCCAGGGGGCTGCAAACCTCCAGACTCTTAAGGGGAGGGAGAAAAAAAATCACAAATGGAAATATCCCTCTATATGGAGAAAGAAAAACGATAAGATGTTCCACCCCTATAATCCAAAAGGAAGGATCAAATTCTTCTGCTCACAGACCTAAAGATGAGTCTTCCTAACTTCAAAGCCATGCTCTAGAGGAGATGCCGACCATGCTCCTGCCTGCACGTGCTTCTGGTCATTCATGCTTGCAGAACTGAACAATTTCTTTGCCAGTGCGTCACTTTCCAAGAAGTGGGTCTGATCTACAGTCCCTTTGCAAGACCTTTGTGTGATGGGAAGCCAGCCAGCAGTCGGACTACATGCAGACCGAAGGAGATGGCCACTGCCCATTTTCCATTGGGAGCCCAAACCCACAGGCTCCCCAGAAGTGCTGAATGCAGGTACACAGCAGTGCCAGTAGAGCCTGTGCTGGAATGACAACTGACTCTGAGCACGTTTTAGGACTTCTCAGTGCAGTCCGAGATTTCCAGGCATCAAAAAAGCACATCAGACAGAGCAACACATCACCTGTGGTATCTGCTGGTAAAAGCTACTTTGTAAAGAGAGTCCAGCATACTCAAGGATATCAGAGTGGGTTGAGAAGCTGGATCATGGGGGCAATGCATTTTTAACACACTAGCTCACACTTATTTAAAACCAACAGCCAATACCTGACTGGCAACATGCTGCATTGAAGTCTTAGTGCGTATTAGCTGAGCAGTGCAAAAGGCTATATTAAGGTGTTAAAACTGCAGTTGGCCTTGTCTGCTGTAGTTTGTCAATGCTGTCCAAGCATGCTTTATGGCTTTATGTGGATGCCCACAGTTCTTTCGGAGACACTACTACTGTATGCAGATGGAGAAATTAAGGATGCATCTGCTTTTTGAGCTGTGGACACACATGTTCTCCCTCTGTCTGTGCCAGTCTGGGACCATGTCAGTGTGGCTCTGTGCCAGGGCTGTTGTCCTGTCCCCCAGCATGGTGCACTGCAACCATGGCTCAGCAGCTGCCTGGACAGGGACCCCTCCATCTGTCTGTGTGTGTAGAGGATGAGGGTCCATCCGAGCCCTGGGGCAGAGGCATCACCTTTGGGCACTTGTACCTGGGCTTCCCTCCCCTTGAAACCAGGGCTGAGGGGCAAAGGGCGAGCTTTTCCCACTCACGGCGCAGTCAGGCTCTGTAGACTAAGAGCACACGGGGTGTTTCAAGAAGAATTAGGAATCGAATTAGTCTTTTTCTCTGCTGCAATTCAAAGGCTGTGTATGCCATCTGTAGTCTTTCTTCTGCTGCTGGGAGAGCTAGAGAGGCCAGCGCCGTGCGAGGCTGGTTAGTCTGTTAAAGGCAGGGAGACGTGTAGGTGGTCCCACTCTGACAGACTGCGAAGGCTGCCTGCATTCGGGGAATGTCTGTCCTTTACATCCCTGCTTCATTCCTTTATGCTGTTTTACATATTGAAAGGCTTTTATAAAGACCTTTTTTTTACCTGAGGAGAGTTTGAAAGGCTGTAAGGTCTGGCTGCTCTTTACACTCCCAAAGCATTTGTAGTTACAATTAAGATCTGTGTTAAACTTACTGTCAATTAGCCTCAGCGATGTGAAAAGCGTCAGGCCCAGGGAGGGAAGGCTTTCCCTGGCTGAACAGTGAAGGAAGAACAGCAGCCTGCTTTAAAAGGGGAAGAAGAAATAAAAGCCCACAGAAAGAGGCTTACCCTACAGAAGAGAAATTGTCTAGTGCTCAGCTGCTGGTGGGTACAAAGCCCCGAGCACCGGCCTCTGGGGTGTGTGCTGTGGGAGGTGCTGCTGCTCATCAGCCCGACAAGGACACCTCGTTAGCAGAATGATCACTGGAGGACAGAACACTGGCCTTGCTGGTTTGCATTGCTGGTTAGGTTTAAATAGTGATCCGCTCTCCCAGACTGAGAATGATTTAGATACTTCCCTCTTCTAAAATGTGCAGGAAAAAAGCCTTACCTATTTGCTATTTTTATTCTGCCAAAAGTTTCCACTATGTTTCAGAAATTTCTCTTAGTTTAAAATATAAAAGGGCCTGAATTGGTAGGTTTTTTCTGGTAGGAAGAGGAGTCTTATTTTGACACCATCAGAGTGAAAGAGCAAAATTAAGGTTTTCTTTGACCTGAACTGATGTTTTTTGATTCATGAAAAATCAAATAAATTTCATTGTTATGTCAAGTTTTTTATTATTATTATTATTATTATTTATTATTGCCATTGTTACTACTACCACCACCATTTGAAAATTGCTAACAAACTACAAGGCCCTGTTGTCTTGCCTCTAACAAGACTTCTGGGTTCTCCTGTTTGAAGCAAAGGAGTTTGGGAACGTCTGCTCCACCAGAACTCCCTGCCTCCAGAGCTGCCAGAGAGCAAGCCCTTCTCTGTAACCAGTTGTACAGCCCATTGCAAAGCCACGAGGCACGGTGCCAGAGGGCCAACTGAGATTGTCCTCAGCTTGGGGGGACCCTAATGCACAGCAGACTTTTACGCCTTCCAACCAGCCCCGATGTGGTATGTGACAGGGGAGGGAGAATTTCTAATGGGAAGTATTCGGGTGCATCTATCTGCAGGTAATGTGTAACTCCCGGGACTGCCCCAGTCAGCCCAGTTAATGCAGACCTCCGGCTAGTCTTACGCTGGAGTCAGGGCTGTGCTGGTCAGCCTCGGGACCCACAGTGCTGTGACACAGCACCCCTGCTGCTTCGGGTACAGCTCAGGGCTCACAGAGCCCCCTCCCATCCCTCCCCACTCCTCGGCAGCGGGAGCCCTCCAACCCAGCCGCTGGGAGGCTGCAAGGACCCGGCTGCGCTCTCTCTCCTGACTCCACGCTGCATCCCACAGGAAGCAAGAGCGACAGTAACAACCAACTGGCACAAACAAAACATTAATTACAGTTAATTAGGGTTTTGGCATTAAAATGACAAGCCATTCACTTCCTATGACTGTCCTAAGAGCAATTCCAGAAAAGAGTTGTATGCATTGAGCTACGCAAAAAAAAGGGCACAGTATTCAAAAAGCCTGGTAAGACTTCCCAGCAGTGCCAGGTGGTGGCGAGAAGCCTGTTAGGTCAGGAATATGCTGCACTTGACAAATGACTAGTCACCGTTTATCACTTGAGACAAATGCAATCTAAAAGATTGTGTTTTCTGCCACAGCTTAGTTCAGCTGCTGGATAATGGGTACCAAAACCAATCAGGTCCCTTTTATCCCCCCATGCCTGTCTTCCATACATGCTAATAAAGGCATTTAAAATCTAATCTCCCTCTTGTCTTCCCAAAATGGAATCCAGAGGAGCCAAATATGACAGTCATTTTGCAGACAAGGCTCACAGGGGCATTAGGGGTAACGTACAGTTTTAGTTCCCTAATAGAGTTTTAAGCCCCTGAGACGTAAAGGAAAGTCAGCACATAAATGAGGCGCTTGCTCCAAATAATTAGCACTTCTAGAGCACTTTTCATCTTCAAAGGGCTTTGTGCGCATCCTTGTGAGTGTGGTACAGAGCCCTCTCTCAACAGATGGAGAAAGAGGCCAAGGGCATTTCATGATGTTTGCTAACAGGGCTGGGAAAGGGTCTGGAGGGCTGGTGAGGTTTGTACTCAGAGCTCAGGGGCTGCTTTCCCTGCTTACGGAAAGGCAGGTGGGTTTCTGAGCAATGTGCCAGCTCAGAGGTTCAGCTCAGCAGGACGGGGAGCCAGCTCAGCAGCGCTGGGCTGTAAGCATTAACCTGGGTCTACAGTCAAACCTCGAGGGACGCATCTGACCTTTGAATAATTGAGCACTGCAGTGAAGAGGCTTCAGTAACTGAGCTCGCAGCGTGAGAAGAGGAGCTGTTGGGGGTCAGGGAGGGAAACATTCCTCAGTTTTTCATTAATGAGAACACACAGATGAAAACTGCTTCAGAATACAAAGGAACAGGCCTTTTTGCAGGGGAAAATTACAATGGTGGGGTGGGTTCAGGGTGTTTTAAGGCATGGTCTGTGCTGCCTGTGAAGGCTATTTTTTGCTGGTGTGGAAAGTCCCGTCCAACCTGGCCTTGAATGTTTCCAGGTATGGGGCACCTACCACCTCTCTGGGCAACCTGGGCCAGTGCCTCACCACTCCCATTGTAAAAAATGTCTTCCTTATATCTAGTCTGAATCTACCCACTTTTAGTTTAAAGCCATCACCCCTTGTCCTATCACAACAGGTCCTGCTAAAATGATTGTCCCCATCTTTCTTATAAGCCCTCTGGAGGTACTGGAAGGCTGCTATAAGGTCTCCCCAGAACCTTCTTTTCTCCGCGCTGAATGGCCCCAACTCTCTCAGCCTGTCCTTACAGGGGAGGTGCTCCAGCTCTCTGATCATTTTTGTGGCCCTTTATCCAGATGGATCTTGCATCGTACAGCAGCTGCACAGGCTAATCTTGGCTCAAGTCCCGAAGGCAGTGGCCCACATCACACCTTTCCTCCTCTGGTGTAGACAGTCCCTGTGTCCTGGCTGTTAGCAGCAATTTCAGGTTCTCCTTTGTCATGCCTTTCGCACGTGGTACAATTTTTTAAGTGAACAATCTGTTTCATCGCTTTTCACTTGCAAATATATCAAAAGGACCCAATTACAGCTAATACTCTTGATATTTCTTGAACCATACACAGGGAAAACGAGGGTTTAGGTTTCCACTGCAATGTAATTATGCTTGGAACTAAACTGAACCTTTGCTTCAGAGGTTCTCGATTTACTTGTATTCTGTAAGAGAGGTAGCACCAGTTTCTCAAATCACACAACTGAGGCATGGGGAGTTCAGAAGATTGGCGTAATGTCAAACCTCAGTGCAACAGGGAAGTGAACCCACACTTACCCCGGAGTCCAGAACCCTGTTTACTTCCTCAAATCAGCCGATTTCCCTCCGTCCCCTTAATGCAATACTACAAAAACATTGTTGCTTACACGAAATATTTTGAGGTTGAATACGCTACCAAGCGTATAACAAGGCAACAGGACTGACTGCTGCAGAATAAGAAAACTTTTGCAAATCTAGCAATTACTTTAAAAAGACTGATTCACTTAAAAAGAATTATCTCACCAAAAATTTTACAAGAATGACGATATGTTATCCCAAGGAAATTTTGAGGTGATTTTTAGAAATTACAGTCAGCCATGGAAGAAAAGGAGGCAATGGAAATACTTGCTTCTGCTCAGATATTTTTAATAAAGGAAAGCTTTTTAAAAATAAACTGTAAAGAAGATTTGGGCGGAATCACAAATCATCTCATTAGCATTTTGGGGGAAAAAAAGCAAAGATGAAATACCAGCTTGTAACATCTTTTCTGCAAAGCCAATTTTCTCCTCCTTCCATCTGGTTTATCTGTATTCCAAAATTCTAATTTTCAAAGAAGTTTCTAAAATGGCAATTCCGGACTCTTTTTGCTCTTACTAAACAAAGCAATGTACACCTAATATAGAAATATAGAGGAATGTAATGAATTAAGACTTTTTTTTTTTTTTTTGTCTGGCAGTTGATTTTTAAAGCCAAACCCAGGGTTTAAAAAGAAAAAAGACATGGGTGATTTCACACCTGCACTGCTTTCTAGCCTGAAAAGCAACCATAGGGCCAACTAAGTCTTTAGTCTCTTGTCAAACACAAACCAACATCAGTGACCCAACGAGGGCCAGCATCCTAGGACCAGACCTTTAATGGGAGGGGAACCCCTCCAGCACTTATGAGGCTGATCGAGAGAAAGAAGACACAGCAATACAAAAGCAGCATATGAAGGGCAAACTGGAAATTCTGCTGTAGACAAGAATTTCAAATTTGCCCAATGCCACTTCTCAACATTTTGTAGACTCTGATTTGGAGAGCACCAGTAAAAAAGTGACATGTCTCTGCAATGAAACAATTAGAAAAGTAGACTATAAAAATGGCACTACAAAGAAATATCTAGAATTTTAAAGGTGGTATTCAAACAGATGATCTTTATTTTGCAGTTTATTAACTTTGAGCATAACTTTTTATAAAGAACATTAAAATGAATGTGAAGAGAAACTTACCCCATAGACCAGTTCACCCACCATGCCATTCCATATCTTAGTCTCAGGGTCCCTAGCTCCATATTTCCCATCTCCAACAATTGACAGTTTGTATTTTATTCCAACATGTTTTGCTATTTCAGAAGCTAAGTCTACACAATATCCTTCATATCTCTCATTCCCTTCTAGTTGTTCATGGTTTTTCTTATACATTACATATGGTGATTCCTTTGAAACAAAAGTAAAGATCAAAAGTCTATGAATGAAAAATACAGCATTAAAACATACAACATGAGCGCTGTTATTATCCCTTATATTACTGGCAAGTATTTACAGTATTTCCTGCTTTGGTACAGAAATTAGAAAGACAGACTTTCGCAATTTAAAAAAACTTGGTTAATCCTACAGCCACACATACTATTGATTTTATTCCTAGTATGGGCCCATTGAAGACAACGGGACTATTCCACTTTAACAAAGTTACACTTTTGTTTGCAGGATTAAGCCTCATTAGACAATCAAATAGCATCACTGTAGTAATAATTCAGGTTTTAGTGTTTAAAGAACTGACATGCCCAACACCTCTACCATCAAAATAATTTCCTAAGGCCCCAGTGGCCTAGGATGGGGCTCTGATGGAGATATTTTCAAAGCAGCCTAGGGGAAGCTAGGCTAAAATCCTCAGCAGCAACTTTTGTTACTAAATTCCCTTAGCCTTCTTGGAAAATTCTAGCAGAAATGCTGATTATATCTCACTAAATCCACAGAACTATAAAATACAATGCTTCAGGAAATAGCATAAAATTGGCTCATGCTTAGTAGAACTGTAACAGGCATAGAAGTCACAAACAATACTGTACAGAGCACATCGGCCAGAGGCACTGGGACTGACACAGGTGCTGCTGTTTATGAGACACAGGAAGAGCTTTACTCCTTCGGAATTGCACAGGTATAGGTCGCTTTTCACCCAGTGCTAGAGCAGTTCCAGTTCTCTACAGGCTTCATTGTGCCACCCTTACTCAGTCCACAGGGGTTGAGTTTACAGGAGCTGTACCTGAGTGAGGGGTGCAAGATTTGACCCTAGAGCAGGAAGGCCAGATCCTGCAGTTATTTACATACATGCATAATAACTTCACTTATGTGAGGCATTTCATTGAGTTCAAGTGTCTGAGAAGCAGCAAAGCGCAGTGCTGAGCTCAGTGAGCTCCTCCTGTGAGTAAACTTACTGATACACATAGATCTTTGCAGGGTTAACCCCTCAGTACATCTCTGGAAGATACTGAACTTTTCAGTCACTTGAAGTCCCACAGTATCCAACATTTGCCTCCTGGAGAGGTGTCTAACACACCTCAGGTGCCATGCGCCTTGTTTCCTAAACACAAACACACTAAGAACATAAAACTTACCAAGATGGTAGTGACTACTATAGTTCTGTTCTCCACAGATGAAGTGTCATTAGAGGGCAGCTGATCTAATGCTGGCACAAATCTTTCATATTCGTTCCAATAACCAGCCTATAAAAATGGAGATGGAGACGGTTACCTCATTACATACCTTTATAAGGACTCTGGTGCAGGAACTTGTAACAGGAACTGTCAAACATAGGGCTTTGTAACACTCATTCATGAAACATTTTTGCCATTAAAAGACTACATTAGCTTCAATCTAATTTCCTTAAAGAAGCAATGTTCTCAAGCCCGTGTGCAAATAACTACAAGCCAAATCTAAGTGACAATACATATTAAATTCTCCCTATCTAAATTCACATCATCACTATGCCTGTGGAATAAATCCCCGTGTATCCACAGCATATGAATAGTCTATTGACAAGAAAATAAACTGCACAGCACTCTGAGTGAAATTCTTTGACTTTGTTATTTTTATCCATATTCTGCTGTAGTTCGGACAGTGACTGAGGTCCCGGCAGAGATGCCTGAGCTAGCTTTAGAGCAGATGAACACACATCGTTAGCAGCGCAGGCACAGTAGCATCATCTTCGGTACGGGATACAAACCCCTCTGTGAGCACGAGGTGACTGTCTGTCAGCTGGTTTGTGCTGACCTTCACGCTGCTGTGGCTACATTGCTATGCTAGTACACTCGTTTTGTATTTCTGCACAACACAGAAGTAACACCTTTGTCTGCACTGTAAACCTAGCTGAATGCCTGGGCCACGTCCAGGGGTATTTTGCCATCAAATACGTGCAGAAGAGTTTAAGGGGTCTCAATGGTGGCTAAGCAGGTCAGGTATCTATCGCCAGGCAAAATCAGGGGGATTTACGTGCCTTGGCCACGCAGATTCTTCTCTCAATACTCCTGAGATCCTGTCTACCTAATTATTTTTGAAAATCTGCCCTAAATTTCTTTTATAACAAGGATCTAGGCAACTATCCCACTTAGGATCTATACTTTATTTAGGAGACAAGAGAGTAAGTAGCAAATCCTAATTAAAACCAAACTTCTTTTCTCTTAATTTCAGAAGGTTTCTAAAATACACTGGCTCCAGCTTCACTATGGCTCCAAGGCCTGTTATGGAGAGGAAGGGAACGATAAAGAGGAATTTAGGAGGTAGGGCTGAGCACAGGACCATGACAGCAGGTATTATGCTTGGCAGTGAAAAAGCTCCACAAGGGTTTTAAGGGGTCTGAAGCTGACATGGAAACCAATGAAGATATCACGCAGGGCGAGAGGTCAGGGCAAGGAACAGAACAGAAAAAGATTACTAGGACAGGGAAGATAGCAAGAAGGTTTGGTTTCCTTAGGGCCTTGTTATTACAGTGCCTGTGTGGTATTTTTGATTTTCGTTAGTTTGTTGGAATAAATATTTGTGAAGACATGAAATCTGGATGCATATCTTGAAACTCACCTTCCGTGATCCAGCGGCTTTCATTTCATACACATCAATTGTGTAATTTGTTCTCCGCCCATAGGTGTCGAACTGGATGTTCCCTGTCATTCCTTGAACTTGCACCTTAAGGGAATAAAAAGAAACAAACATTTTAATAAAAGATTCACTTTATTTTCCCCTCTGTTACATTTTGCAGAAACCCACTAGCTCTAGCACAATTTTCATCTAACGAAGAGACTTGTAGCACTTTCAACACAGCCAGTTATAGTCTTCATAACAAAACCAATCCCAATTCTCTCAGTTTCAGCTGCACATATTCTTTGTTAGTTAGTACTCAGCTGGTGACTCACTCCTGCAGAGTGAGCTGCATTTAAGTATAAGTGAAATTAGCCCTGCACGTATGTTAAATGTAAGACAGACTGATTCTGCCATGCTTAGTCACCCTGGGTTCACTGATACAGCACGGTGTACGAGCGAGGCACACGCATTCAGTGCCATTAAACCCCTCACAATATGGTCTAGAGTGATTTGTGATATGGACCAGAATCCCATACCATTGCTCATTCCTGGAAGTGTTTTATTTTAAGATCAGTCCCACTGTAGGAGACAGGGAGGAATATCTTCTCTGAATGAGCACAGACAATTGTCTCTACCGCTTATCGAGTTTTGGTCTCAATCTGGATGGATGGGTGTATAGACGGTAAGTCATTATCATTACCTACTCACATGAATCATCTTAAGGGGTACTTTGTTTCAAAGAAAAAAATCTTTCTTATTTCCCTGTATGAAAGGGTGAGTTATTTCCATTTATCACTTATCAACACTGACAAGCTGTCATCTCAGGCAGAAGGGGTAACAGTCTGAAACTTCAGTATGGGTAAATTAGCTTTAGTATTTAGCAAAATGCAGTGGAAGTTACAGGAAGAGGTGATGGAAGTCTAGTCAAAGGGAAACTGTTCAGGGCTGGTGACTGATCTGCTATTTATGGTTTAGAGATGGTGCAATCAAAGTTGTTACGGTGGACAAGGCTACATAAACCAGCCAAAATTCCTTGGACCCCGCATTATCCAGTGAGCCAAATTCACACTGACATATAAAGAGCGTGATGGTTTTTATCAGTAAGTGGATGTGAACCTTTCTTAAAATAGTTTATATAACTTCAGGGGTCTGGAAGCACATGTGAGTTATTCCTGCCTCCAGTTTGGCTTTGAAAGTCAAATTTGCCTCTAAGAAGTCTTATCAACTGTGGACGAAGTGCATGTAGTTGTAGGGTAGTTGACATACAACTTGCAGCCAGATGTGAGTTGCTGTGCCTGCTGCCTGGCTACCTTAGCACAGCAGTGACCGTATGTCTCAGCAGAGCTTGTTAGGCCAGCTTCATCGTGACGCGTATTGAGACATGAGCATTGGGCACTTGACACCTTTTGGCTTCAAATCTAATTTGTTTCTATCTTTGGTGGGAAAACCCAGCATTTTGCGAAATCTGGCTGCACCGATGCAGGAAGACTCACCAGGACTCAGAATGCTTCTGGAAGCAGCATGTGGAGGCAATCGCAAATGGAGTGACTATTTATAACTGCCCAGATCTGTTCAGGTAAACTGTCTGCCGCTGATCTGATGCCTTAGAATCAGCTTTAGAAATACAGACATGCACAGTTTTCAAGGCTGTAGGGAAGCAGACTCAGGTAATGCCTGTTTTTCCCTTTTGCCCACAGGATGACTGTAGTGTGGCACTGAACCTTCTGCTGGCACAGGATATTGACAGGATGTCTCAGAAAAAAAGCATTCTTATCTGAGTTGTTGCTACAGAGTGGAGAGGAAACATTGTTAAATCAAAGTTTTTTTTTCCCTGAAGCCAAGATTTAAGATCATTGTCTGAATAGAGGGAGCGAGTGTGATGGACAGGATGGGGTCTGGAAGGCTGTGTGGGATGACCTTGGGTAGCACTTGTTGGAGGTGTACAGAAAGCTCACTTAGATGACTTTGAATAGCTAAAACAATGCAAGGCAACCAGCTGAAAGTAAACTCCTGCATTTTTTGCCAATCATGAGTTTGGCTTTGTATATCTTATGAATTATGTTTTTAAAATAAATTCTCCCAAATAAGCGAGTGTCCTGTAGCAGTGCTGGTTTTCTTTGTCAACTTGAATACCTCATATATCATTCAGAGGAGCTTTGTTTTGCTTGTAATTAAGTTCAAATGGGCAGTACAAATTATTTAACTATTGTGAAGGCTGAATTTAATTAACTTTTCTTCAAAAGTGTGTAATGCTACATTAGTGAATGTGCAGTTAGGGCATTTGTTAGGAAGTGACATAATGGCATAAAAAGAGCTCTGGCAATGTGAGATCGAACCATCTCTTTCACTCTTAAGAGTGATATAATCTGATTATAACCTTCTATAATTCAAGGACTTGTTTATACCTTCCATGGTCTTAATTCTGATCTCACTCCAGTTCTATGCCTGCATTAATATAATTGATTCTGAGAGGTTTGTTTTAGAGTTATTTGAGCCAGATCAAAAGCAGACCATATTGTTGTCTCTTATATCTACAAAAACATACAATTTTTACTTTTGTAACTTGCTTTAACACACATAGCAGTCTAAGAAGAATTTTAAATCAACAAAATTAGAGATATAAGTGAGGTAGGATGGCATGCAGTAACTGGCGTTAGGGATAAAAAAACAGGCCATGCAGAAGGCAATTAGGCTGAGCGCAAAGGCATGCCAGGAATCAGAATTGGTTTTAGGCTAAACTGTGTCAAGGTTCAGGCTGGTGCTGAAATCCAGCAGTACTGCTGTGACCAACAACATTTTTTCCACTGCTTTAAACCAATCTGGGTTGACTTTTCACTAGCAAATTATCAAAATTGCATACATGTGTTTAAGTTCAGAAATACATGTAACCCTGCAAGATTTACAAAAGACACGCTGAGGGCCCAGTCTAGTTCTATTAGACAGATTTGCAGCCTCACACTGACTTTAGAGATGCCCAATACATGTTTGCTTGCAAAATGGCTCATGCATGGGAAGCTTGGGTGTTGCAGGAGTGTCAGATTGAAGGTGATCTGGTGTGGACAATTAGGCAGTTGCAGCACTGCCAGAGAAATGTGATTTTGGCCAAAGCTTTGAGAGCTAATTTTCTATTCTTTGCCCTCTACTGAATATATTTTAGCCATCCTTTGGAGTTTGTCATTGTTTGGGGTTTTTTTTTCCTTTCTTTTTATTTTTTTTCCTGAGGAGCTCCAGTTGTTTGTGTGAGTACAGAAACTCTGTACATGGAGTTGGGCGCAAGTTTGGTCCCAGCAGAATTGCTGCTGTTGTGGAATACATATATTCATTAGCTGGTATGTTTGTACTTACCATTTTCAGTGCTCTTTCTATATCAATTCCTTGGCTCCATGGTACTGCAGGGTTAGCCAGGCAGTCTCCAGCACTACCTCTCCTGGAGACATCCACACGCTGTCTTCGGAGGTAACGGAAAGCCTCTGCTATGACTAGGACTGCATCGTGGGTCAGTGCAGATGTATACTAAAATTGGTGCAAACAAAATATGGTGACAAACTGCAATCTTAGAATTGCCACAGGTAATTCTTAGAAGAATCAAGTTTCCAAGCCCTTTTACTTGTTCTCTGTCCTGCCACAGATGCTTTATGTCATTTAACAATGCCATCCATTTCAAGTAACAAATTAAAAATATTTTCGTTTTGTATAGCAGCAAAATAATAAAACCAGTTTGTAGTTGCAAAAAATTTATATTTAATTGGAAGCATGCTCATCTAAGTGAGCTCACTATAAAAGTCTGCAATTCCATGATGGCCCATACTGCTACCAATAGAGAAGAAGAGCTCATATTGCAGTATTCTTTTTCTTTTTAACAAGACTGCCAAGACAGACAGTTTTGAATTAAAGTTAACATAAATCATTTCTGTTTGGACCACAATCCTGATTAGGTAGCATCTGGCAAGGAATAGATCAGATTACTTTTCTTAGAAGACAGGTATACAAGCAAGTAATCACAAAATACACTTTAGGCATTATGTCTCCTTGGTAATTGCCCATCTGCCTTCTCTTACTCCACGGTAAATCTGAGGAGGGTGGTAAGCTTTGTGTAGCATCAATTCTTTAACAAAATGCCCAGATTCCTTAGCTACTTGTTCATGTTGCTGTCAACTTCATTCATTACTTGTCATATGTATCTGGTGACACCCTCCAATGCTATAAATTTAGTATCACCTATGAAATCTCATGGAGATGGTTTTTTCCCACATTCATGTGTTTGTCTGAAAGTTCTTCCCTCCTAGAGCAGCCCAGGCTTTGCATATGACATCATTGGTTTTCACCAGCATTACAGCACACCTATAACTTAAAGGTCTGTGCACGTGAGACCATTTCAACATGTACACGCTGAGAGCAATTACAGGTGCTCAGTGTGTATGACCAGATTTCAAACCCCTGGTAACACACCCTTCGTATTTCCACATGTAATAGAATGAGGAGAAGAAGAAAAGAATGTAAGGGATATCTGGATGTACTGATACACCTGCCCTTCTTTTGGCTGTCTGTGGGATACTGTAGAGCTCCTGGCTCCCGGGGAACCTTATGCTGGAGTTCATGCCAGAAGACATGCTGCCCATGCATGAATAAGACAGGCGGAAATCCAAGTTTCAACTGTACATTCAGCTACTCTCTTTGTGGGTAAGACTTATTCAATTCAGAAGAAGTTAATTCTATCCAGTAGGGCAGGATAGCACAATTGGTGGTCCATAATTCTTAAAAATGTGTATTATCTTATTACAAGCTCTTCAGTTTGATATAAAGCCTTAGGAAATCCGCACAGAATGAGACGTGTCTGCATGTGCAGTTCAAGAGAATTGTATCTGATAAAAAAGAGTGCAGAGGTAGGATTGTGAAGAAGGCTATACAGCAGCTATTCTTACTGAGTTTTGAATGACAGCCATTTCGAACCTCTTACTGGGGGTGTGTGTGGTGGTTCCTGCTCTGACTGTACCAGGCGCTCTTTTGATCCTGTCAGCTTTCACTTCTTTCTGTGATGCTTTGCAATGATCACCCTCTCCTCTTTTAGTAAGTTAACAAAGGTGATATGTCACATTCCACACAACAATATAGAACCAGATAGTAATTTTAAGGTATTTGTTCTTGTATTAAAAACATCTTGTAATAGCTGTCCGGTCTAGCACTAGGTAAAACTTACATGCTGATAATTTTTTCAGCAGACTGCGTCAATTGTCAGTAACCTTAATGTAGTCCCTTCCAAGTCATGCCAAGAGAGCTATCTAATTTTCTACTTTATTTGAATTCTACTTATAAATGCATGAGCATGCAAAGAGAAAAGAGAGAGAGACAAGGGAAAGGCTGATAAAATACAGAATAAATTAAACATCAGGGCTTTAATCTCTATGCAATTTTATTTCCTAATCAAAAATATTGTACATCAATTTTTAAGTATGCTTTTTGTCTGATTGACAAATACTGTGCACATTTCTATAATGAGTGGTACATTTGTGGAAAGGTAATGTAATCTTTGTGTTTGTACCATATACTTAAGATTATGTTTTAAGGATATAAAATAATTTTTACCTCAAGGTAAATTGCTTTCAAGTGGAATAAAATCTTCCCAGGTTAACTTTATATATTTCAGAGCTTTTAAGATTAGTTTGATACTTATCTTCACTTCTGCATCACTGCTAGGAAGCTTTAGAAAGCAGGTCTAAGTCCTAATCAACAGGGAACAATGCACTAATCCGAGTTTTGTGGGCCTATGTTTGCCTTTCTTTGCTTCCTCTGAAATGCCAGCAAGGCTGTGGGATGGTGTGGGATTAAGATAACTTTCCTTACCTAAAGAAATCACACGATCCCAGGGATGGAAAAATATGTCGCTGAATGGCCCTGGCCTTCTAGCAGCAGACCCACATAACCGGTTCCTATTCTGTCTGTAGTCCTACACAGTGCTACTGCCTGCCTAGGTGTCGCCCTGTGCATTGGGCTGGACCAGATTTTCCCTTCCTAGCTAGTATTTTATGCTCCCCTGAATTTTTTTCCTACTAATACTAGGACATTACTCCAGTTTATCTGAGTAATTTTGAATTCCATACCTGTTCATCAGTTTGGAACATATTCTGATCAGGGAACTGTATCATACATATGCACACATCTGAGTTTAAAACACCTCAAATAATTGTTAAAAGCAACACATATAGTCTCCATCACTGTCAGGATAAAATAAATACCTTCAACGGTGAGTTTTTGGCTTCAGGGAATTCCCTTTCATCAAGCCTCACCCAGCGTTGTAGAAACTGTTGAACCATTGGGTTTTCATTATTAACAATCTGGAATCCAGTAACATTGGCACCTCCATGCATTACTCGCTCCAGAACAATGTCTGTGAAACCCTGGGAAGACACACGTAGAAAACAAGAATCATTGCCATCCAAAGTCCCTTTTCTTTGGCTCAGTTTTACCTGTACTACAAGCGTAGTACAAAAGAAATGGATTGATTTCCCTCTTGTTAGCTGAAAATATTCTACCTAGGACACAATTACTATCACAACTGGGATTGTGATAGCAGCATAGTATAGAATTTAAAATGTCTTATTGTTCAGACCTTTGTGATACAAAACTGTCCTGCTGTGTTGTGGCAATGTGGTACGTAATATTCACTGGTCAGAAAGAGAAGAGTGGGAAACGTTAAGTACTATTTCTTCTTTTCTCCTCATTATGGTGAAATCTGGTCAAAGACTTCAATCCCGTTTGTACAGTAAAGTGCACACCTCTTGCTTGGCAGTTCTCTGTCACAGCATTACTTAGCATTTCACTTGAAAACATAACGGTATGATTCTCTCCCACTCTGTTGTTATTTATACCTAAGGCAGTAAATTGGTGTCTTTTTGATTAGTATGACTTGATTGCAGTCATGCTTATCTGAATGTCAATGGTTACACATGCTAAAAGGCAACCCAGAAGAAGAAGCCCTGTATTTCTATGCACACGCTAATCAGTGAGATCATGACTAGTTCTTATAATGCAAAATGACACATCTCAAAGTCATACAGTAGTACTTATACAAAATAAGGTTATTTTGAAATTTGTCTTTTCTGCTTAATCACACCAAAAGATGGATACAGAGAATCTTCTACTAAGTGGGACTGCTAACTTGAAAGTGAGTTTTGGAAAAACATTCTTCTACTCACAGTAGACACAGAACCCCAAAATTAGTCTTGCTGCAGGATCAATTACAATATAACACTTTTTCTAAGGAACTCTAGCAGATGGCTTTTCAAAGGCATCATAAACTTCCCTGAAAGTTCTAGAAATCATAAGAAACTCTGATATAGACAAAAATGTGCTGTTTTGCCCTGGTAGGTCAACACATACACAGGCACCACCCTATGCTCTGAAATACAAAAGAACAGCTAAATAGCTTGGCTGATTGATGTGATGGAATTGTTCTAATTTGCAGCTTTTTACCACATTTTTTACACACCTATGCTAAAATTATTTTTCCTGGAGTGCTTAAATTTCCAGTATGTTACAGAGAAGATGACGGTTATCAAGTGTCTTATTTATGAGGATACAAATTAGCGGAAAACATAATTAAATTATTATTTTAAAATTAGTACAGGATAGGAGATTCTTAGACAAAAGACAGACCACAATTGAGTACAAATTACTGTAACACACCAGTTCCAGTATTTACTGAAGTAATTTCTCAAAATCCAAGGACTCATCCATGCATTTCCTCTTTTGCTGATTAAAGTTGCCACTACCTGAACAGAATATATTACCCTCTGAACCTTAGCTATACTTGCAATGAAGAAAAGTTCTTACCAGATTGGCTAACATGTAGTGATAGCCTCTCGAATGTTTGCCGAGGATTACAACCTGCATGAAGAAAAAAATTACATATTATTCGGTTGTAAGAGGATGACTCAACTAGTGGAAAACACCAGAGAATCAACACTTTGGTATGCTCAGTCCACGGGCAGCACGAGTATTACAGACCTGTGGCTTTACAGACATGATGCAGTCATTTGTGTTTTTAAAACACGCAGGCAGAGTACACAGAAGAATAACTCACAAGGCTGAGAAGACTCTGCTTGTGGAGATGACCTTACCTGGGAAAGTCACCCCTGTGATCTGTTTGGGTGAGCGACCCAAACTCCTGACTGACTCCCCTGCTGACCAGGTTCATTGTAGTTATCAAACATTTCTGCGCTGAAACGAGGTAAAACTACATCTACGTGCTCAGCAAACTTCTGTTTATTTTGTTCCTTGTTTGTGGAATGTATGAGAGGCAGGTGACACTGCCCAGCCACTCTGTTCATTCCACAGCACAGTAAGGCTTGGTAGGCTCCAGGTCATACTGGGGTTTTCCTGCCATGAGAACCCTGGCCAAGCCTCATCATACACAAATGCTTGAAGTTAAATTCCTAAAGTGATAAATAGTGACCTTCATTGCCTTTTGACAGCTTTCAAAAGGCCTGAAAACTTGCCACTTCCAGTACATCTAAATGGACACATCTGACCTTACATCTTTCATCAAAATTTATACTAAATGTGATGCACGTTCCACTAAACCAACATCTCATGCCCTCTCTGACCTCACTTGTGCATCTCTCTGTACAAATGGAGTCATTAAATGGAAGTGCTAAGAGACAAAAAAGCAGCAGGATGAACTGAACAGCTGGATTCCATAAGGGTAACGAGGAAGAGTGGAGGCTGCACTGTCTGGCCAGCCTGAATTCTGCCATCTTGTGTGCTCAACCCCGCTCCAGTAATACTGTGCTTTTGCAGAAAGGAGGAATAAACACAGTTCCCATGTCTATGCAGCTGACTGCTGGCTCACCAGCAATACCCCTTCTGCAAGATTATGCCACTGCATTTAGCACTACTCCCTTGCCTTCAGATTACAGTCTCAGTAACACGCATCCAGACCCACTTGTTCAGGTGGGAGTGTCCAGCAGTAAGAATTGAATTAATAACTGCGGTGAGTACATGTGTGTCAGGACAGAACCAAGTTTTCTCAGACTTGCTGAGTTAAACTAATAAAAGCTAAAAATAGCAAACATAATGCTGGCGACACAGCACAGGTGTATCACTGACTATACCCTATGAGCAGCTCAAGTGAACAGATGATGCTTGTTGATGGAGAATCATCTGAAAATCTATACGTACCACACTAACGTTCTTCTCCATGGTCACAGATAAGCGCTCCGTATGCCATACTCTAAAAGACATCTTTCAACATGACCACTTATGTCTTTGCTAAAAACAGATGACATTTGAGTCACTGACTTTAGATATACTGCTGAGCCTGTTAAAGTTCTTGATTAAATTATTAAGTTCCCAGTTGCCTCTTTGGGTTGTCTTGTCCTTAATAGATGCCATTTCTTTTAAATTCACATTTAATTCTGTAGGAATTTGCATACTTCCAACAGTCTGATAATACATTGCTGTTCAGGTTCTCTTGAGAACTGTATGTACACTCTGCTAGTAGAAAGCATCTGCTTTCCTACACTCACATTTGTTTTCTATGGAAATATGCAGGCTTCCTTCAGATCATCTGCTGTGCATGCTATTTGCATACTGAATTCTCTGTATGTTTTAATTTTACCTTAAAGGCAGCAATTTACTTTTGAAAGGTTAGAGACAAAGAACTTATTTAACAACAACAATAATCTTTGTCCTTTTAACCTTAACAACAAATAAGAAAGCTTTTTCATTTCTACCCAGAAATGTTTTTATTTCAGAGGAAAACAGCATGACAGACGAAGTCAGAGGCTGTAAGAAAAACATATATGGAGCTGCTAAAGGCATCAGGACCAATACTGCAAATAGGAAATGTAGGACTCACTAGCATAGATCAGACTCAACTTCCCATCTCATCTGTTGCCAGATCTCCAACATGACCAGAAAGAATTCTGTTTAGTCCCTTAGAGAGGTCCAACATACTACAGTCAAGCTTTCATTCATACAGCACCTTTCAGAAGTGACCTGCCAGTATTTCTACTCACACAATCAACCACATTATTTTGTAACTATTTAACTGGATTATAACAGTGTTTTTATAATTCACTACACATGCTGTCCTAAATCTTAACAAGCACAACTCCTCTACTCCCTCACTTTCCACCCTCTACCACCTGTCCAGCACCCTGAATGGGGGGGCTGGATTAGAGCCCAGCAGAAACAATCACAGACATGAGTGGTGCTCCTAAGGGAGTGAAGAGATGGATAAAGCTTTTCTATAAAGAAGGAAAACAGGAATATAACAAATAAATCTCATCAACTGCTTATATATTGTGAAGCTTATATAGAAAGTGAGATATTGAATAGCGGTGGTGAATAGAAAGCCAGGATTACAGGACAAGGATTTCGCAGAGCTACATGTCTTTGGTAAGTTTCACTTCTGAGACTTAATATTGCTTTCACCTTGCCTGAAAGAAAAGCTTATAAGATTTTATACCGAACAAAGGAAGAGAGAAAAAAAATGGCTGGAAACTATCATGAATAATTCACACTTCTGATCCCATATAATTCTTGCCTTGTAGATAAAAGATCATAATGTCAGATTTGATACAGAATCAAATAAAGTTTGTGTTTTTAATTAACTCTTTGGATATTTCCAATTAATTAAGAGAAAATCTGCAGGGAACATAATAAAAATGTATCTGGTTTTAAAATAAGTCAAATCTGCTAGCCAGCACCAGGGTTACTGGAAGTACAGATCTATATGCCAGATTTGGGAAATTAAGTCAGCATTGCCAATTTTATTTTTTCATTTGCCTGGGGAAGTTGTTTTTTAATGAAAGCATAAAGACAACTTGCTTTCCACTGCATCAGTCTTCATGATCATAAATAGGCAACTATAAGTTTTTGCCTTAGCTTTTATATTTTTCTTACAGTCTTGAAAGATAGCATTATAGAGATTAACCGGCTAATATTAATTGGTATGGAGCATTGTGATATTTCTAAAGCAGTAATGATGATTCTCTCATGATGTAGTTCAAAGGCTATACAACACCTAAGAGGAAGGACAGTGAAGAGGAAGCAAAGTAACTTTAATACTAACCTCACAATTACTCCATCACCTTTTCACTTATTCCCCACTCAAATTACAACCACAACTAGTTCCTGGTCTAGAACATGAATCTGGGTTTTTTTGGCCATGAAAATGATGTTAAGGGTGGAGGGAACATTATGAGGAGACTGGTGAGGTCTTAGAGGAAAGTCAAGGCAGGGAAGCCACTTTAAAGAGTAGTGATGGAAACAGATCCAGGGGTTTCACTGTAATATTTCTCCAAGGGCTTGATGAGGAACTAGAATGGTAAGAACAGAGTGTGTAGGTGAACAGTAGCAACAGACGAGAGGCAAGGAAAGAATGGGTTAATGAAAGAAAAGATTCTATGGGCTCAAAAAGAATCAAGCAATGGAAGAATAGTGCAAGTTCAGTAGGTGGGACTGAGCAGTCATATTTTATCTTTAAAAAGAATCAATGGTTTATCTCTGATTCATAAAAGGGAAACATAATTTTTCTTTTATGGATGGAGGAAAATCACAGAACAGGTGAGGCTGGTAGGGGCCTCTGGAGATTGTCTATTCCAACCCCCTGGCTCAAAGCAGGGGCAGCTAGAGCAGGCTGCTCAGGACCACATGCAGTCAGGTTTTGATTATTTCCAAAGAGAGATTCCACAAGCTCTTTGGGCAGCCTGATTCTGATTCTCTGTCTGACCACCCTCACAGTAAAAATGATCTTCCTTAGGTTTAAAGAGAATTTCCTGCACTTCAGTCTGTGTCCTTGCCTCTTGTCTTGTCACTGGGCACCACTGAGACTCTGAAACTCAGTGAGACTCTCCAAGAAGAGTCTGGCTCCATCTTCCTCATTCCTTCCCATCAGGTATTTGTAGGTATTTTATTAATCTTCCCCTCAAGCTTTCTCGCCAGGCTACACAACCCAAGTTCTCTCAACCTTTCCTTGCATGTCAGATGCTCCGGTTCCTTAATTGTTGTAGGGGCCCTACACTTGCTCCGGGATGTCCATGTCTTTTCTATATTAGTCAGCCCAGAACTGTACATGGCACTTGAGATGTGGCCTCACCAGCACTGAGTAGAGGGGAAGGATCACCTCTATTGACCTGCTGACCGTGCTAATCCTATGCAGCCCAGAATGTTGTTGGCCTTCTTTGCTGTGAGAGCGCAGTGCTGGCATGTGCTCAACTTGTATGCCAGGACCCTAAGATCCTTCTCTGCAGAGCTGCCTTCCAGCCAGGAAGCCTCTACCCAATCTGTACTGGCGCATGGGGTTATTTTTTCCCCAGGTGCAGAGCTTTTCATTTCCCTCTGTTGAATTTCATGAGTTTCCTCTCCATCCACTTCACCAGTCTGTTAAAGTACTGCAGCACAACCACCTGGTGTATCAAACACTCCTTCTAATTTGGTATCACGTGTAAACTTGCTGAGAGTACACTCCATCCCATAACCTGCAAACCATTAATAGAGAGCTTAAACAGTGTTAGCCCCAGTACACTTAGGGTACTCCAAATAGTAACTAGCCTCCAGCTGGCCTTTGTGTTGCTGATCACAACCCCCAAAGCCCAGCAGTTTCAATCACTTTCAGATCCACTGTACTGCCTCTGTAGGCTTTGATTTTAAAGAGTCATTGAAAAATACAAGCTAAGATTATATGCTTGCACTTCTACCTAGAGAAGTAGCTATCACAATTTTGGCAGCAGTGAAAAGAAAAATACCATGTCCAATTAATACCTGTTTGGAGCTCATCTTCCCTTAATTTGAATCCATTGCCATCTGGTCAGTTTAGCCTGTTTAATCAAAGTTATTTACCATCTTTATTTACAAATGAAAAAAGAAAGGAAAAAATCAGATCACAAAAGTACAGACTACATCATCTACAGCTCAAACCCCTGATTTTTATGAGTCTATTAGTTCTTTCCATAGCATAAAATACTGGTGCTGACAGGCAGTATTGCAACAAAGAAGGTCTAAAGATTTTTACCGTGCTTTTCATACCTGACAAGTGGCAGAAATATGCCACTTAAATGGACTGACAGGCAAAGATCTGACCTGCTGTAACATGTCTTTCCATTTTGACCATATCTGGGAACAATGAGGCAGTTTAACTCTAGAACTCTTCTTTCCTAGGTTTTAAAAAGACAGGGAGAAAAATAAGATTTCCTGTAAGCTCAGTGTAAAAAAGGATTTTGTTCTTTGTTGAGGTTATTCATGCATTAATTTGGGTTCCACTTATGCAAAAAAATCATATTTAACTTCAACCACTTCTACTGATTTTTAAGTATATGTGTAAGTTTCTGAGGACAAGAGAGCTTAGCTACCTCCAGTTGAGCAGTAATGTGCCTTTATACCTTGCTACAGAAATACAATTATGACACCTTTGCCTTCAAAGCAGTGTGCAAATGCCAGAAGTGATGGCATGATTCTTTTCAGAGGCAAACGAGCAAAATAGATGAATGGACTCAGGTCTAAAAAAATTTCTACAGTATTGTCAGGATCAGCTATCAGTGTTGATTGCACTTCATGGGAACAGCATGGATAACAAGCCCTGGCTACCTCAAGAGTGCCAACAACTGTCTGGCAAGCTGAAATTGTCGTGGAGCACACTGTCTTCTCTAATGGGTATCAGGTCAGGTGTTTTCTAATTTCTATCCCTATTGACAGTATTTCTATTCTGAGATGGAGTTACTTAAAGGTTATCCCATATCTGAGTAGCTCCTACCTAATACTAGATTGAATGACTGAAAAGTTGTGCCCTATTGAACCAGTGGCACTGCCTAATTTGGTCTTCAGGACACACTTAAGAAAGGAGAGGAACAGAGTATCGGGGTGACAGTCCAATTAGTTCAATAAAAGCTGAAGTCAAGGCCCAAAAAAGTTCTTGTCAGTATGTTAGCAAGGATATTTAGCTTATCTTAAGTGGCACCTGCAATGTACCGCATCTCAGCTCTCTTTCTACCACTGAAGAAAAGGAGAAACTACAGAAGCTCTTCAGCTGGAAAACAGTCCTCTCCCTGGCCTCCCTCCCACTCCTGTTGCCATGTGAGCAAAGGTGCAATACCTTTTGACAGCCATACATAATCATTCCTCACTATGTTTACTTTGCTAAGGTCACCCCTTGTCATGTAAATTTTTCCAGCTAGGAGTAGGATAAATAGGAGGAGAACAGAAAATAAACGCTCTCCTGAAGTGTAAACAGAATTTTCCTCCTCTAAGGAGATGCCGTAGTATAAATGAGATCCCTTGTACCCTCAGGAGATCCATTTTACTGTAAGAATGCTGTGCCCACTCCCATCTTCCAATAAACACACATGCTCCAGCAGAAAGAGCGAGTTCCCTTTGAAGATTATAAACATTAGATAAGGCTCGATCTTCCCTGAGTAAATTTGAAAAAAATAGCTTTTTTGGTGTTGTGATTTTGTCTCTTTCTATCACACCAACAACACCAGCACCAACATATGAGGTTCCAAAGGAACTGCAATCCTTCAATGGCAAAAGATATGTCACAGTTAATGGTGGTCTGCTACAGCCAAACAAGTGATACTTGTCCTGCCTTTAATTCCATGAAAATAAACCCATTTCCATGTCTGGTAGAAGTGGCTTCCCTCATACAAAGGGTCAAAACCTCATGATTGTAACCTCGTGATTTGCACTACAAGTGCAAACCCAGCGAAGGCAATTTATTTCTTCACTTAGTATTAATGGGATGGGAATCTAGCCACCAGGGATTGGGATGCTGTAAAATATGCAGTAAACAATGATTTCATTTATATGAAGAATTAATACTATATTAAATTTGAGTTAAATTTTAAATGAAGAATGCATTAAATATTAAGATGAAGATTCTACACACGTATTATTTGTTGCAGACAAAAATAACTGCATATATAGTTGAGATTAATTCATCCACCATTTCAGAGGCTTCATGTCCTTTAGGGAATGTCACAAATCCATACACAGTCCCGGTTGCTGAATTCTGTATTTCTGTGCAGTATATGGACCTAAGAATTCTACTTCCATGCAACTGCCACCTTGTACATTTGTGACTATACCTCATAACAGAAAATCCTACTTTCCTCTATATCACAGTATCAAGATTATTTGTTTCGGCTTATAAAACATTCTTCAAACAGCTTTTGGATTTTTCACAATATATCCTTCATAGGAGATAATTTCCTAGTGAACAGGAGTCTCCTAGAAGAAGGAGACAAAAATGTGCGTAGTGGAAGCACGGATCTGAGATGCTTCTGAAGCATTTTACTAAAGTTTTCACTCACTGATCCCCTTCCTGTGCCCTTCTTTCCCTTGCATCTCTCCTTGATGACAGTCACATCAAGAGTGAAATTTTACTTTTAGGTCATCTCCAGATAGATGATGGTTGTGCACGTTGGTCCTCAGAGGATAATTAAATGCAGTATCTGAAAGTTGTATTGTACTTCATTCTCCATCTATACAGCTAAACTTTTGTTTTCCCATAACTAATCTAACGTTTGCTGATTAAAGACTGTGTAGTGGAATATGCATTTAATTTGTGCATAAAAGGTTACATTAGAAATCACTTTGGAAAAAAATTACAAATGTCAACATAGGTTCTGAGGGCATGGTACTATCTCCTAATTTCTTTCAGTGTGGTGACAAAGTTTTCTGTGAATTTTCTGTGCCCTGAAACAATTTTCCTAAATTCATTTTCCTTGGTGTGACTTAGCAATATTGTCAGATTAACTAATCTGTTGGCACAGTTATTGTTAAAGGACATCTTCTACCACAAGCATCAGACCCTGGAGGAGACCGAGATGAAGAGTTTTATGATCCCTGGTAACTGACATTCATAATCACAATTATTTACTCTTTAAGCTGAATAAAATTCATTAAATAAAATTCTCTCTACATCAAAATTTCTTCTTTGTTTAGACAGATGAGAACAGTTTTATATCTCTCAGGACTGAATCTCTCTTCACAAGTTGTGTCCTTCAATACAAAGACCTTCATGTCAGAATCAATCAAAACTTACGCTACCCTTCATCACTTGAAGCTATTTCACTAAAAACAAGATCAGATATGGGGGGTTGTTACAATCAGAACAAAAATTCTTTGTTCTGATATGAAAAGCATATGAAAAGGATACTCCAAATTGCTGAGACCTTTGCCCCTTATTTTGCCAAGATATTCTCAAGAGGAGATACTTGTTTGCAGAGAGCTTTCTTGAAGAGATTTATGTGCTGCAGAATATTTTAATTAGTGAATTCTTTAGTTTCTTGAGTGAAATTAATAAAGTAAAAATCAAGATGTGTTCTGGAGGAATTTTTACACTTGTATTTATGGGAAGTACATGACTTAATTAAATATGTTACTCTGCAGCAGTAATTTCTACGCATAGGTCATTTTAGGAAGGAGGACATATTTTAATTGTCCATACAGTTCTAGTATATTCTCTGAGAAAGATCCTCCCTTGAAAAATATTCATAACGGAGTGATTTTACACCCAAGATAATTTCACAGATGTTCCAGTACTTTCTCAAGCCTCTGTGAAATCTTAAGTTCAAAACTCACTTGAAATTTCACATAGAGACTTCAGATCTCATAAAAACCAACTGAAAAACATACGTGCAGATGAAATTTCAAATCACAGTAAGCTTTCTGTGTTGAGTGGCAGAATTGCTTTAATTCTGACACTGACAAACCATGCTATGGTACTCTCCTCATTGGTTTCATCTTCTAGTTCTGCTGGCTCAGCGTTCTGTCTTCCTCCCTGGTTCTTGGCTATAACCCTTCTCAGGTCAGACACCACCAGAAGGTCAGCAACCATGACATCAAGGGACTTGGTTTATGTTCTCTGATCTGACAGAATTTTTTGGTACGATGTTCAATGATTACTTGGGTCTGAAGCTTTTTGATGCACTGTTGTCATCAAAGTCTGAATTACATTTTGAAGTCAACTTATTTGGTAGTGTACTTGGGACTCTGCAACTTCCGTTTCTCTACACAGATCTTCCAAAGAGTCTAGGAAAACTGAAATCTTATTAACTGATAGGATAGGTACACAGAGAAAGATTCTCACTGTATTCTGCCTTCCTACTCCTTCTGATAAATTCCAAAATATTAATCTATTTTGAATTTCATCCCATCAAGGCCCACTCTTGTTCATCAGTCAAGGACCTGTGGAAATACATCTGCTGCTGCTTAAGCCTAATTTTTCCACTTCTGAGAAGAGACATGAGGTCTTGCTAACCTGAGGAGAAATAGGTACACTGCTGCTATATCTGCTCCAGTACTCTAGAGAGCCCAAAAGAATAGGAATTTATGTTAACTGCTGAGGTGGGTGAGCTGTTTAGTAACCATCACACGCTTTTCACTGACACACAAGCATCTTTTCAAGAAACACCAGTATTTCTTAGTCAACTCTTAGCTCAGAACAGTTAAGCAAATAAGTGCACCTGGCTGTACCATTAGAGTTGATTGCCTTTCCCTAGTTAACGTTCACAGTTAAATTTCCTTCAGTCTACTATACAACCAGCTCCTATCCCACGTAAGATGGTCCCATCACAATAACATCCTCATTTCCACCTTCACATATGCTCTCTTTACATACCCTACCTCCTTGCCTCTTGGCAGTTGCAGAGGCTCTCAGGTCTCTGCAGACCTACAAGTCCACATCAGGTATATCAAAACCAGCCCTATCAAAAATTACTTCCAGACTGTCATCCTTCACTAAGTTTCACAACACCTGAAGTCATTTTCACAAAGAGTATTAATAATTATAATCTTACATTTATTCTTACTTTTCCAAACCTTATGCAGGAATCACAAATGCTTCAGCAGTGTCAGCACATCATTAACAAGCAGTTCTTTAGTGATCTTTGCATTATGTGTCTAACCTGTACACAGGAGATGATATCTAATTGTCCTTTTTGGCTTTCAATACTATGAAACTGTATGTTCAATGTCTTAAGAGTACACTCTTGCAATCACAAATAAACATAAACAATGCTCATTTCTTCTTCTCGTATCCCACAGGAGAAATGAAACTCCTTCAGCCTTAGCTGCTCAAAATATAAAAGGATGTATATCTGTTCGGGGAAGAGAGGAAGAAATTAGGTAAACTGAGGCACACAGTTTTAATTTTAAAAACACATAAATTTCTCATTTTCTCCACACCTCCCATCAGCACATCAGAGTAAAATCTCACTATTACTCCCTGGAATTGAACAAGTGTCCTCAGAAACAGAATTCTGCTTATATAAACCATTACTGCATGTCAGGATCACTTCAAACTATTATTTGGATATAACCCAGAAGTGTCGCAGTAATTCAGTCCCAATGCTCACATGAGAATCTTTTGGAAGGGTTTTGTACTGCAGAGCACTGCCTTCAAGCAGACTGAAAAATACTAAATAGTAGCCATTCTTTTTTTTTTTTTTCCTTTGAGTGTTTCTTTTGCTTTTTAAATGCCTTATGAAATTAAGAAAACAAAAATAAACCACTGCAAATTTCTCTAGGAAAAACAAGGTTACTTTTTCTTATACCTTTTATTATACATGGAATTTTTCCACGACTAGAATTGCATTCAATTTGCTCTTTTCAATGCTTTGAAAGAGTTTGAAAGGATTATTCTGCTTGACTGTAAACAGCGCTCTGTAATATTCTCCGTATAACTTGGTGCATAAACCATGAACCAAAAGAGATTACAAAGAGTTAATTTATTTTTACTAGGCTTAGTCTATGCAGCAGGGGAGGCCATTTTACTCATATGAAGTAGTAAAGTTATAGCAATATTTTTGCTTTCTGATTCTTTACATGCATTCTCCCAGGATAGAAGATAGAAGGGTATTTTTAAGGGTCTATGTATATTGTTGATAATTTTATTCATTAGATATTTTAGAAGAATGAGCTTCCAGTAGTACATATGCCATTATACCAACACATGCATGTTCATGGTGTGACGCAAATAAATTTAATTTAGTAACATGGGCTTTTTTTAAGCCTGGGAATGCTAACTTCCTCTGGAATTGTTATGCTGTTCTCCATATTACTGTTTGCATACTATGGAATGAGTTTGTATTTGAGGTTTAGTTGATGACTTATAGGGCCTAAAATTAAAGCTACCCCTGGCTAGCAGCTTTAATCTGCTCCACAAAGGCCAGTGGAATTGCACTGGTATGAAGATGGGATAAGAGACAGGAATGATGTATGAATGTGTAATTACAAGCAGTGAGTGATTTGCACTGGGATGGTACTTTGCCATATTATGGTCTGATCCAAATCTATCTGTAGCCCAGAGCAAATATTCACAGTTCTGGATCAGACCTAGGGACCTCATATATAGGGACTTCCCCCTGCAAGGTTGGAGCGATCAGTTGCTAGCGTCTTGCATAATGCACCACCAGCACCTGGACTAAAAAAGCCCAGTGGGGTGGTCCCCATTCCAAAAATCTTGATATTTGAACTGTAGCGTAACAGTGCTCTATGAAATGCACTTGGGAACATCTTGATGCGTGCAGGGCCCTGAAAAAGCACCAGTGGTTCTCTTCCTCTCCCAGATATGTGATTTGTATTGCATTGAATCCATTAATCCTGACTTAGTCAGCTGTGAAAAAAAAAGACATACACTCTTGTGCAGCTTTTCTTTTACTGAGTTAGGACTTCTTCCCTTGTAAATGAACTTATGAGACACCAGAACTATCACGCTGTCTCTGGTGATGTACAACGCCTGTTTGCACAGTGGTATTGTGCTATTACTATTCATTTTGATAGTGTGTTTCCTTCCTCTCCCTGCAGTTGGTTCATCTGAATTGTCGCCAAGATGGTTGCCTTGGAAACTAATTAAGGAAAGCCTTTGGTTAGAAGCAGAGTTTCAAGCATTAAACTATTTGAGAGACAGATGCAGAAATTAAGGTAATGTCTGCAAAGATGAAAGGGTTTATCCTTTATATGGAGAAGAAAGAACCACATTAAATGCTAGGACTGTAACAAAGCAACTTCTATATAGCACTGATTTTTAAAACCTGGAAGAGATGCGAGTGAGGGATTTTAAAATCAGCCAGGAGCTTAGAAAAGGTGAAAAAGATTCCCAGAGCTATTAGGGATGGGGAGATGGACAAATACAGTAGGACAAAAAAAACCTCAGGAGATCACATGTTGAGCAAATTCTAGCCAGCTTTCCCTTTTCCTCAAATACTCTGTATCTTTAAAAGACTTTTTGTGAATGATGTTTTTGAAAAATACCAGTACAGCTAACAGAAGACCAAACCATCTCCCCACAGTCCAGGTATGGATGAAAAGCATCACTGTGTACATTTGCTTCCAAAGTACATCACATGCAGGAGTGAGAGGCTACCGCAAATGGCCCTCAGGCTCGACTTTTCTACCGAGACTGTCAACAAGGGCAACAATTACTACCAGTTCCAGAGCAGCTCACGCGATATGGACATGGGCTAAAGAATAAGTGGGACCCTCAGAGGGCTTTCTAAGTGCAAACACGCATGCACAGATTCTGTGCACTGAAAAGCTGTAAAGAAAGGCGAACTATGCAGCAAATTGTCCTTTTACAGCTACCTATTAACTGAAGTTCAAAGCAAATACAATCTCTCTATGAGCACAATGGTATCAAATTTAAATATTGTCTCCAGGATAATGTTCAGGATAACAGTTGACTCTATACTTGCAGCAGCGTAACTGAGAAAAGATTTTGGTTCTCTGCACATTTTAATAGCAATGCAGAGGTTGCCATATAAATATGCCTGTAACTGCATAAAAGCATACTACAAATGTTGTAGTAAAAATATGCAAAATACCAAAAGCAGATGCAAGTGTGTGCATTGGTGTGTGCATTTATATCCCATGAATTATCATAAAACATAAAATGAGTAATTGCTACTATCACAGAAAAATAAAAACTCTAATGGTAACTCCAGGTTCATATGCCTCTGGCATAAGAAACCAGAGTTGTTTGGCAGAGGTCTTCTACATACAGCAGCTTGCACATTTTCAGTGAGACATTTTGTATTAATTATTATTATTACTGATCAGATACATTTAAAACTGTGCTTTAATATCTTTTGAACACTTTTAAGCTTTGTGTGCCATTACCTCAGTCGCTCTGCAGGATGACTAATACTTTGTTAAATTCCTGTCATTTGGAACCTGCCTTGCTTTATGAAGTTCGGATGACGGCTTTAGAGACATTCCCAGGTATGTGTGAAATGTGCTATACGTGGGGCAGATTAACCCAAGATGTTGCTTCTCTCTGCTTTAGCATCTCTGGCCCTTTATTAGTTTTACAGCTGATGGAAGCAGCCCCTTTAAGGCAAATGCAGCTGTCACTGTTGAGATATGCCCATTTTTTACTTACTTTCTGCTAGCTATGGTCTGACTAAGTAATGCCCCTTTCCTCCCACATGCCCATACAGACCTGTGAGCTGCTGGAAGTCTCTGGATGTGAAGGGAAAGACGTGACCTTTCATTCTGCTTTAGAACCTGGTTTCAACAATACTCATGGGCACCTAATGAAGAAATGTCCTAAATTTTAAGTTTCTAGTTCATTGGAAACATAAAATGAACTGTACCGGTTTCTGAGTGACATTACACAACACTGTACATATCAAATACAGTCTTGGAGCCTCAGCTGAACGCCCTCTGCTCCGTACAGCTCCACACAGAGGACAAAGCCGGGCTGTGACACGGCAGTGGCACCGAGCCCTGGAGAACATGGCAGTGGCACACGGCTCTGGAGGCTGTGCTCCGGGCACGCAGTACCTTCAGAGGACACGGCATCACTGGGGTTCATAAGCAAAGCAAAGGCTGAAGCTGCCCTTTCTTCTGCTCCCCTTTCAAGCATCCCACTGTGTTTATAGGCAGTTATCATATTTTTAATTGCTACAGAGAATACAGGCAAACCCACACCAGACTGTTTATAAAGTAACACATAAACCAGGAAGCTTACATGAAAGAGGCATTGATTTTTTCACTTACATTTTCCCTTATTTTTGTAGTTTTAATGACTACTGGTCAGTCAAATACTGCAGTTTTATATTTATTCTTATGACACCCCAAATGTGAAAGCTGTTGTGCAGTGAGCACAGCCCGCTGAGATCTGAACAGGCCTGCAGAGGGATGCAGCTGTAGCTGTACTGAAAACCTGCAGACCACCTTCCTAATCTCAAAATTTCAGACTTGAAGGTCAAGTCATAGTCAGCGCAACGGACAGAGTTCAGTCAATCAGATTACCCTTCTTAATCCTATGGACGCTTCAAGTTTTCTTTGACGGTTTGACTGTCATTGTAAAATTTTGAGGACTGCATTCGGTACTGTAATATTGCTTCTGCTTTGTGAGATGCCTCCACTCAGTACAGAGACTGCCTTGGAGCCTAACCTTTATGACTATGTTTGGAGATAGTGTTCTTTTGATAAAGGCATGCAGTCTCTGGAATAAACAGGTCTTTTGTAAAGTTTCACCATTTTGATCCTGAATGGAGTTTCTTCTTTATTTTCCCTCAGGAGATTTTCTTCTAAATGGACACAAAGCCACTCTAGTCTGAAATACAGCTTGTTATCTTGGGAATAAGAAAACATATTTCTTAACTCAAAAATATGTCTCTAAATACACGGTTGAACAGGCTAAAGCTTACTGTTAGTTCTCAGAAGAAAATGTTCTTCTGTTTATAAGAACAAAATTTTATATCTATCTGTGAAGGAATACTGGAATATTTTAGCATCAAGGGACAAGAAGTGTGGGGAGCTTATGAATTTTGCATGACATAAGTGTTGCTATCTGTATGCTTGAGAGGCCACAAGATGATTATATTGGATATAGTTTTGTTGTGGAAGGAGGGATATGGATCCACATGCTCAATGGTTACAGAACTATGGGGCAAGTGAACAAACAGATGGTAACTTACAGAATGACTATTAATCTCTCTACTTCCCCTTACTCTGCAACTGAAGAGACAGGGCCAGAGGTGATTTGGGCATGGCATCCACCTCTAGGACACAATACGGGGCCCATCACAAGATTCTCTAGATGGAGAATGAAACAAGATGCGCTGCAGAGGGAAATCTGGCACGAAACAGGTTACCCAGGCAGAGTAGGAGCTGAGGTGTCCTCTTTCCCCTACTTTATATTTACATACCACTGGGAGACAGCTGGGAGAGATCCTTTCCTGGGTACCAGCCAGCCCTGAGAAATGCTTCATATGACATGTTTCAGATCTTGGAAACATAGGGACATACAGATGTGCCAGATGCTGAAGGCATATGGAATACTCAAGGTCACTGACTCATATGTCTGTATGTTGCTGGAGGAAGGTACAGAATATTCCAGCAGGACCTGAAGTCTGTGAAGAAAATCCTCAGATGAGTAACTGTCTTTAGATAAGCCTACACTTTTGGAAGAGAGGTATACCCTGGTTTGAACCAGTTGAAAAAAAGCATCAAAGGAAGAGAACTGCACACACTGACCAGCCTAATACAGGAGAAGAGGTCACTCTTATTTAATCCAAGCACTAACACAAAGCCATGATATGTGGTTTCTGGAGCAGAGAACTGACAAGCTTGCTGAATGGCCTGGCCAAGAGCCCAAAAGTCTGATAGCAAACTCAGCACGTGCGTAGACTGTTTAGTGGTTTATAGTCTGTTTATTTCTGCTATGACTTTTGTTCTTGAATAAGTCCTATTTAAGCTTCTGAAATCCAGAGTCACTTTCAAATGCTGATGTTGTCCCTGAGAAAATGAAATGGCTGGTCCATGCATCCCCACAGTGACCACAGTAAAACCCCTCTCTGGAGGGAGGCATCACCCCCAGAAGGTGATGGGAGGGCTGACCTTTGAAGCTGTGCTCCTGAGGAGGCCAAAAAAGGGAGAGAGATGGAAAGGCAGCTGGACTGAGGCAGCCTATGCCAACCCTCTGCAGGACAGAGATTGTACATCATTACTCTGCCATACAGGTACAGAGTCACGGCTTCCCTTTGCTCTCACTGGGTAAAAGCTCTTCAAAGCCACCTGCAGTTGTGCAGTCAGCCTGCTGTTAATGTGCTCAGATGTTACTGCCTCTTAGCTGACCAGAATGTCTAGATTCCACAGAAAGCACCGATTTGACTTTCTAAACTGCAATAAAATGCTAGATTTGAAATATGTAAATCCAGAGTTATCTTCCCTCTCAATGGTATGTTATCAGCAAATGTAGTTAGCTATAAAGAAGACAACTCACCACTCCCTTGAGCAAACTGGCTGGCTGGATTAAAGTACCACATATATTTGTAAGATTTTTTAACTACTTTATGAGAAGATAACAACGTAAGCAGAGGAGATGAAAGGAAAAGCCTAAAACCAATAATTGTTCAGCTTTCAACCTGGGGTCCACCATTACTGACTTTCCCTGCAGAAAAGTAAGTCATTGCTTTTCAGTATCACATAAAAAAACCTCTGGAAATTGTTGCCGGAAGCATCAGAGGCACCAGCCTGGGATCTACCTGGGCAATTCTTCGTCAAGTGAATAGTTGGTCCCAGTCAAATAAATGGGACAATACTCGTTAAAAAGTGCTGCATAACTGGACTCTTCTTGTTAGGCTGCTACAAGGATACGGTTAGTAATACAGTATTTATCTCATAATGTATTTTTAGTTTGCTTTACTATCTAGTTTGGTTTCCTAAAAAAAAAAAGTTCTAAATCCATTTGTGACACTGTAAATTCAAACAATTTTGCTCATGAGTATCTTCAATGAAATTAAGTAGAAACAGTCACATTACATCAATGGAGTGACATATATGACATAGTATTTATGTAAAAAATACATGCAGGATTTGGTTGCAAAATAATGGGTTGATAGTGTTCAACCAATTGGCCAAAAGTGGTTGATACAGTCCTAAAATCCAACTGCGAGAAAATTTTAAGATTTTTTAGAAATATTTGAGATAATTTAGGATAAAGATTTCATGGAAATATCATAATATTGTGTAAATAAAGTTCAAAAGATGGACATCAGGCATAATAGAGCCATTTAACAGTACAGAGATGGGCTATATCAATACAATACTGACAATAGAAAGGCTCCAACGATGCAAGTGTGAGCACTGTACAGCATACCATAGAGTTTGGGGAAACCTGGAGGCTCCAGTAGCAAATCTTTAGTTACACAGAAGCTATACACATTGATAGAAAGCTGAATCAAACATTTAATAAAATTACAACTTCGCTAGGTTTGAATTTAGAATGCTTGCAGAATAAGACTTTACCATTTTTTTGCTTGGTATATAGCTTTCATTTTAGGTACTGAAATGGTTTGATTATTTTTTTTCTCTCACTTGCACAGTCTAAGAAAAAGAGAGAACAAAATGTAAATGGAGTTAGAAAGATCAAACAAAAGGCCTGTTCCTCAGCCAAGAGTGGGCCCAAAGAACTATTTAAGCTTGGCTCAGAAATGCTCTCCTGCATCATTTTCTGAAGAGTGGGCTGTGGGTACAGTGTTTTGCATCTTTTGCAAGAACACGAGCAAAAGAAAGGAAAAAAAGAAAAGAAAGAAGTTTCTTGCACTTTGCTGTACGAATTTCCCTAAAGAGAGCACTCATCATATTGACTAAAAATGCAATGTAAAACGGAATGCTATGTATTAGTATCACAACCATACCAGGTGTCAGAGTTACAGACAAGCATCAGCTTTTGCTCTGTTCTCTTGAGCACCTCTTTCCTTGCCCTCTGTAACCAGCAGCTATGGGACCTGCCTGTGACTACAGCGATTCAGTCCCTGCAGACTGGCCCTCAGCGATACACCTCAAGGCTTGACAGGAACTGAGTATTTTGAGAAGGAACTCAGTGAATACAGCTTTTCCATTTCTCAGCATTTATGGCAGTAGGGTCAGTTTGCTACTAATTTATAATACAACATTTTTAAGAGATACGCTGACGTTTCATGAAATTTAAATGTTACTTTTGATCTATTCCATACTATAAACCCAGAGTTAAATTTATGAAGTGGCAATAATCAGAGGGTTTTTCAATCTTAATGTAAGCGCATTCCCACATGCCTATGAATAAACAAGCAGCATGGATTTGGTTCCATACCAACACCAGCTTTGCTGGGAGTCCAGGCGGCAGGGACCTGTCCTGCTTCTGCTCCCTGCAATTTGTATCTGTTACTACATCTCCTCAAGCACATTGCACAGCCCAGCCAGTGGCACAGGCATTCCGGGCAGCACCCTGGGATGGCCAGGGGGTACGGCCATTCCTCCAAGAAAAAGCAAACACTGGGAAGGCTATACAATAAAAAAACAGTCACCCAAAAGCGCATCTTCTCCAGTACAGGTTATTTAGACTCTATCACACACAATTTATGCCTGTCAACATCACCAGCTGTGCAGAGGGCAGGGCTTTATGTACCAAAAAGTTGCTAATAAGCTGTTTAGACTACCAGTTGAATTTGTCATTAGAAATATTTCCATTTGGGAGTTCTTTAACATGATTCAAAAGTACTTCACTGGCTTTTTATTTCTTGTTTCATGTTCCACTCAACAAACCGCACCTGTCTTGCAAATCCCAACAAGTAGCCCTGATGCCAGAAATGTTCCTCTGGCAGCTGAGATTTTAGGTTCTTAACCTACTTAAAAATAATTCATTGTTAACATTTGGGAAAAAATATCACAAAGATATTTCCTGGTAGGTTACATGTAAATGCTGCCACCAACTATGAGCATCACTGAGGCATTTTAATTTTACTAGGTAACCGGCCAGTTGTTGGGACTCATACCTGCATGGATATTTAATTGATTTCTAGAAACAGACAGTTCTGGAAACATTAACAATGTCTGTCACAGAGAGAACAAAATTTCTGAAAAGCATATACCTGTTCCAAAATGGTGTTGATTCGGTCTACTTCACAGTCAATTAGGTATCTTTTTTCTTGCCGCCTGTCCATCTCCTCTATAATTCTTCTGAACTCTTGAACATCCTTTATGCTTCCTACAGATCTGGCTGTCACTTGCCAGTTGTTCTGTACTGCTGCTTCCATAATCGCCTGAAGAATGGAAAATCCTGTAGGGGGAAGAGACAATGCAACCATTTAAAAACAGATCAGAAACAAAAACTGTGCTCAGTGTTTGACAAAGGGTTCACAGAAACCCGCATCATCTAAAGGGACACAGACCAGCTAACTCTCTGCAAGTGCTTATTACTTGAGAAAGCAACAGTGTAGGGACCAGTTTCTTTTTCAGCTACGCCACTGCCAAAGTCCCTGACTTCAGCAGAATTGCTTGGCGGTATATTACTGTGAGGCGTATCAGAATCTGTCCAATATATCATATTATGATCCTCTCAGGGATGTTTATGGTCGTGCTGGGGTCTGTGCCAGCTGAGAATAGGAGCCTGCAGCCATTACTTGGGCAAAAGTCCATCAGCTTGAAGAGCCGGACAGAAGGGGCAATTTGCCTGTGCAGACTGCAGCAATGGGTCATTAACTGGCAAAGATCCAAGGGCTGCACAAGAATGCCAATTAAGTCACTGTACTGGTTATTAGAGCCATGAACCACAGGAGAATATTTTACTGATATTCACCTTGATTTCAAAAAATGTTTTTAAATACGGAGTCTAGCAGCATTAACCACACTTCCCATGCTTTCATTAAGGTAATACCAACTCATTTAGCAGCCTCAACAGAGGAGAGAAGCAGCACAGAATGACCAAAGATTGCAGAGTGGGAAATTATACAAGCAAACAGCATTTTATTTCTTGTGAACAGCCATGTCTGGGTAGCAGACAGAACTTGAGTCGTCCCAAAGCAAAAGCTGGTGGAAATAGGAATAGTAATCTCCTTCAAGTCATGCTACGTAGGAGCCATAAGAAATTGATTTGCACCCCTTCATTATAGTATGTGCAGGGAATTTGGTGAATTACCTGTTTTGATTCAGGAAATTTATTTTTTTGCATAGTTCTAATTGTTTCAAATCTGGGCAGATGCCAATCAAAGAAAGAGGTCATCTACTTCCAAGCACACACAGTGGTTTCCAGTGGAGTTTCTTTGTACAGAAGCATCCGTTTGAACTGTGTTTCTGTCCAGATAGGTTTATTTGCAAAACTTTCAGTCCAATCATTCAGTCATGCTGTGGATTTCTTATCCACAGACAGATTTCAGAAGAATGTGTTCACACACAGAAACACATAAACATACAGGATCAACAATTAAATGTGCTCTGTGATAACGAGTCCCCTACATCTTCTGAAACTCGAAGTTTGAGCTACAGAGAAAAAACAACATGTTCACTGCTTTGAATTATATCAATAGCTATTCTAAACTCAGAGATCATTGCAGGGGTACGCACCAATAACAAAGAACTTGCCCTGCAGTCTGATCTTCTGTAGGCTGCTGTAAATCTGTAGTGGCTGTCTGAAGCCAGAGGAGCTGTATCATTACCTCATTACAGACACAAACAAGGAAAGAGTGTGATTTTCTAGATTGCAGTTAGATTATTATAATTTACCATGTGACTTCCTTAAGTCTCACTCAAATGCCTTCACTTTCCCTGTGCAGCCTCCTTGATTCTTAATGCTTTTCTTTGTATGAATGCGCTTTACTATCCCCTGAAAGGTGGTGACAATTAACATGTACACTGGTTCAGAATTCTCTCTGGCATCTTCTTTCCCCTGAGACTATTGAAAGGGAGGCATTTACATATGTATAGTACAATGAACTCAGTCTTCCTTAACATCATATTTTACAAAAATGGCTGTGATGTCTGTGACAGCATTGTGATTCCATTACATGTAGGAGGAAGATCTAAGCCTAAGATACTCGGTTGGCCGCAAACGAGGAATTTTGATGTGGGAACATAAATACCACTAATGGGGATTTACAAATGCTTTGTGTACAAAGATGTGCTTTTAAAAAATATGATTACACTAAGTAATGAATATTTACAACTTTGTTTCATCATTCATATGTCTAAGTATGAACCTTGAGCTTGCCATAAACAACAGAAAACAGTCCATAAGTCTATTTTTTTCACTCCAAATTGAACAAAATGGCTCAACATATTATAAGAAACATGGCACAAAATAATCTAGAGCTCTATTTTTTATTAGTATCGTATACAAAACTTATGAATTGTCTCAAGGAAATAAGTGAAAATGAACATGCTGGAGAGCAGATGCCACTGGTTGACTGCCACGCATCCGACTTCAGTTAGCACTGAGTCAGAGCTCACTTTGTCAAACCTTGAATATTTCAGAAGAAAGATGGGCAATTTTCCTAATTCGTGCAATTGCATGCTGGTGTGGGTGTGAGTACGTGTGGTTTTGCATGTGTGTGTATTAGTCAGTGGTTATCAATTCAAGAAAGAGAAGAGCAAGGTTACTCAGCAGCCTTTCCCCTATGCATGAAAATGTAATTACAGTAATCTTAGCATGAAAAAATTCCAGAGCTTCATCATTTCTGTCTTCTCTACCTCCTGTTTCTCCTTGTCACACCAAGTCTTTACAGTCACAGTCCCCTCTACCCTTGTCAGTTCTTGAAATCCTCCCTGTGGTCGCCGTCTGTGCCGTGCCAGCTTGCCTCTCGGGGGCCATCTCCCTCTCCCGTCCACACTTTGAGAAGTACCACTTGCCCTTCCTGCGACAGCTCATTAGGCCAGTCCTCTGACGACCTTTACAAAGCCCGTTCCCCTTGCTTTACAAAAGCATGGTTCAAACCTCCTGCTTTCAGGAAGGCAGCACACTCGCATCTCCGCAAACACGCGTTCACTGTTCCCAGCCTCGGGTCCCTCTCCATGCCTATTGCCTTCAGTGCCATTTACTACATTTTACATTGTTACCCATTACGAGATATTTCTGTAAACAACATGTTCCGGGCTCCAGCTGTACTTTACCATTAAGAGAGCTGTTACATAAGCAGTGTGATTGTTCAAATAAAAAGACCATTTTATCTTCAAATGTCAACTTTTCTTTCTCCTTAGCATAACAATGCAAGCTGTGACACTTAAGGCGTACTGAATGGGGAAATTATTTTCCCTGTTTTGTGCATGTCATTGACCAGACCTGTACACTGAGCTCTTCCGTTCCGTACCCTCCCGTAAACACGCCGTGTGGAAGTGTGGCAAGAGATGTTTGCCCCTGAACACCCTGGAGGTGCTCAATTCTCATGGGTGCCTCTCAACTCATTCACCTAAAGGAAACCAGACGACCACAGCAACTATCTCTACTTTGTAATTTTTCTACGGCCTGCATCAGATCTGTCCCGAAAGACTAAAGGACTGATAATTCACCACCGGTTTGCGAAGAAGCCATGCAGAAAAGGCTTTCTGTTGCTGGCTTATACTACTTCAATCAATAAAGCCCAAAAATATTAGATAAGACAAGAAAAACTGACATCCTCCTAAAAGATTACAGCAATAAGACCACCTCAAAACAGGTTCATAATACCATTACTAAAATTCACAGGTTATTCATTCTACAGTAATTAACACAAATATAGACAACAGGAAAAATTCATTCAGACCCCAATTTGATCTTTCAATCACTTTTTTCTTAGTCATACCTTGGATGGGAAGGCATACCTTTTACTGGAAACATCGCTTCTGAGGCTGGCTCTTCTAATGGCACCACGTCCCTTCACCACAATGCGTTATTAAAATGTTGGCTTATTAATTTACAGATGTGTCCGGTCACACAATGGTGATGCCCGCTCTTGCCAGGTCATGTAACAGACCTCTATTATATTTTGGTCCCTTTTAGCCATGCACTAGGGAGGGGCTGCTCCTCTGATCTTTAAATGCAATCACACAAGTCAATCTGATCTGCACCTACTAAAAGCGTAGACAGTCCTGGCCTTAATATTCAAATGTGTCATTGTCTGGCTTATTCTTAAAATACTGATGATTAAAAAGAGCTAATCCTCATCTAAGCAGCCTGCAAAATGATTGAGCTGGAGGCAACTAGGAAAACTAGAATAAAACAAGTGTTCAGCTTACTACTTACTAACCTGGAGCAAGTATTTTGAGTTTTGCTGACTGAGGGTTGCAAAGAGGGAAAATATTCAGTATCAATTTCCCTCAAAGCAGGGAAAAAATATTATTTGTTGCAATGCTATCTCTGTACTTTAAACAACCCAGACAGGATTACATTCTAGGCAGTCCTCCCTGCAGCTGGACTAAGACACAAATTCACCCAGTATCTTCACACTTCTGCCAGGGAAGCAAAGCCAGTATCTCAGTCTCTCAGATCATCCCTTTGATAAAAGCATCTCTCGACTGACCCTGCTAACACAGGTGAAGAGGACATTTCACTCTTTTGCACCTGTGAAAGCTGATGAAATTTCTGCTACATTTGCGTAAGCAAAATTCATCTGAGCAGTTTGCTCAGCCAGATGAAATTCCGTGTACTACATCATTGAACTTACTCATTTAAATAACAACAATCATCAATGTGTTATGAGTAAACGACCACACTGGAACATCTGCAGCATCACATGAGCCTTTGCAATTGGCACCAAAGTACTTACTGAAAAAAAATTACCCACTTTTGTAAATCACTCTTTTCCTGAATGTTCCTAGTAAGATCTTGGACCACAGCCTCCTATTAGAAATGAAAGAGCATTTGCTTGCCTTCCCTCCTTCTTTTGCCTTGCAGAGTACCAAAGGCCTTTGAGGGGTATATTTTCCTGGCATACAGCGTGTTTGCGTCAGCTGAATGAACATCAGCTTTGATCTGAACACTTGTGTTTTGAACTATATATCTGGGACATGATACAAAGAATTAAGATTTTGACCTGTGAGTGAACTTCAGGGACTTAAATGGGGAGCTGTGTTTGACAAGGGCACAATGAACTCACCAGTAAGGAGGCCATCAAGGCAAGTGCCTCCCCAAGACATATGACAGACACCAGCTTACATTTCAAGTGTACCTGAGGTCTGCAAATTGAGATATACTTGGATATTCTGTGTATTTGGCACTCAGCCTAGCACTAATTTAGAAGCAAACAGATCAGCATGTTAGGTGTGAGTAAAAAACAACTAGCCAACTGAGAACAGTCTCTATCAGTCAAAATCCAAACATGTCAGTTAGGTAAGTATGCTCTGCATAATCTGTATCAATAGTTAACAGCTTAATGATTTTATAGTAAGGGAAGAAGCAAGGAACAAGCCACTAATTAGTCACTAGTAAGAGGTGCAGTAAATGACTACAACACTGGAGTGCTCTTTCAGTCTAACACTAAGATCAGATTATTAAATTAAAAATGTAGAATACCTGCATTCCATCTGCTTTTGACCCGATCACTTCTATCTGGTAACCAGCATGTAAAGTGTAACACAGCTATTCTGGTAGCAAACAACTTTCTAGACCAAGTAACAAACACACTCTAACATTATTTTATTCTTCTGCTTTTTCTAGTCAGTAAACCTCTAGTTTCCCCTGTACATGTATTACATTATTGCAACCTGTCATCCATAAACAGACAAATCCACACAAACAGATGTGTCAGCTTGGTTGTGTGAATGTGAACTTGCCTGACTCTAAAGGAGAATTTACAGGAACCATCTGGTCTGCTTTTCTTGAGATGGGATAATGCTGAATGCAAGTAAAAAGACATTATTTATATTTTTTTTCTCTGAATGCATTTCACCTTGATCTGTTCTTTTATAACCATCTTGCATCTAACTCACCTCTGATTTTACTCAAGTTTTAGGTCAGTGCAACTCTGGTGTTTTTGAATGGAGCTGTGCCAGTGTAAAATGAGAGTAATGTAGTAAGGGACCAAGGAGTACAATAACCAAGGGCAAACATAAAGATGCCATAAAAGTCCCTCCGTAAATGGACTTTTACATATGACTTTCACAATGATGTGGGCAAGTCTCCTGGTGTAGGACAGATAGGTATATCTCAATAGAACAATATGATCCAAAGTTAATCGGAAGGTTTTGCTACGCAAACCTCCATTTAAATATTTCCATTGGAGTAATAATGAAGCGATTATAGTTTCTGGATGCAGATGGGTCACAGAAAACAGATGAGATGGGAACACTTTAAAACTAAAGTATGTTCTTCTTGAGGAAAACATAACAGGTAAACAATTGTGCAGAGAGGGCAGAAGAACTAGAACTAGAAAATCAGAGAAAGGGATAATGTATTCCGAGAAGTGACAGAAGGTGAAGAGCATTGTGTTGTCCAGTGGGCACGAGCTGTAGGGTATCCTCTGTGTATTTATTCCTCTTGATACTGATGCTATCAGAAAGCCAACAGAGGTAGTGGTCAGGGCATTCTGCCACCAGAGGATGCCGAGATCTGGGAGACATGGGCCTAGGGGTACTGGAAAGTCCTCCCAAAAGGAAAACTTTTTTACTTGCAAATGGAGAAATAGTAAAACTACATTAGCATTAAAAATAATTAACTTCAAGCTTTAAGAGATCTGAATAAAAAAAAATAATTAAATTGCTTAAGTACAGAGAGATTTCATTTGTCAGGCTCTACGCTGAGTCTAGGGCTTTGCCTCTGCTCAGAAGAGCCAAAAACCTAAAACTATGCAGTAAGCACAGTACTGTCATGCATACAATGGGATGCAAATCTAGGGAGTTCAATTCCAATGATATTCCTACACAACAACAATTTCCCTGAGTGCCCTAAATTCTTCAGCAAGGACACACTCCAAATGACATTAGCAAATCCAAAATAAACCATTTGCTGAGTACAGTCCTGCACCCCACTGGTACGGGGGAGCTAATACATCGCAACATCACAGCCTTGCCCACATGCAGCCTTCTGTAGTGTCTTCTTTCCTTTCTATTCACCTTTGAGCACTTCTACCCGCAACCACACTATTTTGCAGCCTCACTTACTGCCTCTCGTATGGTGCAAGCTAGAATGAGTCCACACCAAGCTCTGCTGCTTGCAACAGATCAGTCTTCAGCTGAAAAGCCTTTCAATGTTATAATCAGAATAGAAGTTTCTTTGGAAAAAAAGAAGAAACAAAGACTCACAGATATTACCAACTCCTTTCAGACCATCAAAGCTGGGTTTTTTCATTACTCCTGTGTGGTGGTTACTGAAGTAACCTGATCTAGCCAACATACATAGAAAACATCTCGGCCATAATCCTCTTGATGTCAGATGCCATCCACTGACCATAGTGCAGCCTAAGCGAGATGCTTTGGCCTTAGTCTGTCCTTCAGGCATATTGGGATCACAGTCCCTTAGGTTCTCTTTATAGTCGAGAGGGAGATATGCCATGTAATTTTTCTGTGTTTCCAACATGCGTGGAAATCAATGGAAGAAAATACAGACATGAAGTTGTGTAAGGCATCATCGTGCAGGTATCACTCACAACTTTTACCTGCAATTGAGAAACTAAAACAGAACAAAAATCCCAATGTGTTGACTAGCACTCAACTGATGAGGCTAATTACTGCATGTTAAAAATACATATCTAATTGTGTTTACATATTTATCTCAGCAAAAAGATTCTAATTAGGAATCACAGAGTTAGCAATTATCAAACTGGAAAAGAAAACCTAACTTGTCTGCAAAACAACTGCAGTACATTCCATATGAAGCCAGTTCTTCAAGGGGAAGCTTACAAAAAACCCCAAAATCAGAGCATGCACAAATTTTTCAAGACGTGGTGTATTCAACTCATCTTTTGTTGACAATACTGAGTCTGAGGAGATATATTTGGCCTATCATATAACTTGGAGGAAAATAGAAAATGAAAATTAACAGATTTATTGCCAACAGTCCCATATGAAATAGGTAAATAATAAATTTGATACAGAATAAAAAAATGATTTGGCCTATGCCATACAGAGAATTAGTAATAGCCAATTTCCAAATGCAGGTTCTCCCGATTCATATCTAGATTTATTTTTATTTCAAGCTGTAACACAGTTGAACATGCGCTTTTAAAGATTCCTATACTGCCTACAAACACACTAGCCACTGAAATTATATAGTAAAAACATCAGTATGGTATCTCAGAATACATTTTCCTCGTATCTTATTTGCTAGAGTAAATTGAATAGCTACCTAGCCCCCAGTGAACTGGGATACTGATGGAAAGCATTATTTATTATTTCCAGCAAAGTTGAAAATTCTGATATAATTACAAATAGAGTTAAAAAGGAAATTATTGTGTGCAATTATTATCTGAGAAAGGAAATAAAGATAAATTCTTTTTAAAGCTTAAATAACAAAAGAGAATATTAGTAAGTTATTCTGTTACAGGCAATAAATGTTCTGGGAAAAGGAAACTTATCCACTTATCAACAGTAGAGGATTTTGAAAATAGCTAAAACTTGGCCTCATATATCACTGCATTAATCCAAAAAGCCAAAATGTAATTTCAATGTATGCTGCAAACTTAAAGTTATTGATAACACAAGTTAATTCTTTGCCATGATATGCGTAGTGTTTTTAACATGAGCATGCAAGACTATTGCTCCCTGCCTTCTCTTAAAAACATGCCTGGAACTGCTGAGTCTAAAAAATTAGAAATATTATTCCTTTGAAGAAACAATCACAGGAGATTATGGTAATCAGACTATGAATTGAAATACATATTCATCAGAAAAAACCTGGATTCACCTCAGATAAATGTCTTGGAAAAAAATTATGCTAGTTGAATTGTCCTCAAACATAGTAAAATTATTCTTCCTATCTGACCTTCAGTCAATCATGTTAGAAAAATATTTATTCCTCTCCCTAACCTTTATCTACACTTTCTGTTTCTCAAACTACCTGAGCAAACAAATCTTTTGCCTCTGAGAATTTTCATTAACAGATGCTATCAGCCTTTCAAAGTCTGTCTTCATCAACATCTCACCCTTTGGTATCCAGCATTTTAATTGCCCTTGCAGCTGGAATGTGTCTCATGTCTCAACCCGTAAGTTAATTTCCCTTTATTTATTCTGAACACTAAAAAAAAATATAGAGCAATCAAAGGGTGAGTACTGATTTTAAAAATATTCTGAAATTTAAATGAGTTTTTATGATAATATAAATGATAATTTATGGATTCATACTCACAGTCTGCATGCATGTTTCTTTTCAGTCACTCGGTTATTTCTGCCTTTTTTTTTGCCAATGACTAGCAACAAGGAGCTTTTATATAGCACTATTACCTATATTATTTCAGTACAAGCATTTATCTTTATAACAATGATGTATTGATTAATTACAAGGTCTCATATTAATTCGAAACAGGTCTGTATACCTCCTAGACCACTTGGCAATACAGATTTGGTCTGAATTGGGCTTGAACATACATGTGTAGTTCTACCACATTGATCAGAGCACAGAGGATACCATCTAACCTGCTTTATACTGATTTTTCCTGTAGCAAAGCCACAGGATGACAATTTACAAAGTTAGCAGAGCATTAACATGACATCAACAGACAATATCTGACCCAGTCTGCTCTAGGCAAGCCTGCTCTGGCAGAGGGGGTTGGACTAGATCATCTCCAGAGGCCCCTTCCAACCCCTATTGTTCTGTGATTCTGTATCAAGTTCCCTTTCAAAACGCTTCACGCAGGTGAGGTGGCAGAATGAGGATGTAGTGGCTCAGTGCTCTGTATCAGTGACCTAACACCGTTACTTCTTGCACCATGATCTTCTGTGTATCACAAAGACCTGGTTTATTCTGCAGGGTGGCAACACACAACAGGCTCGTGTAACCTAGAGCGTAAAGACTACCCACTGACAGTCAGGAAATTCCAGGGTTTTTACCTGCTGTGGAAGGAAGAGACTAAAGGAGAAACAATGCCTTGCTTTTATTATTCAGCCTTGTAATGCCATTTGAATATTACAGGTGTCTCTTATTGTATCAAAACTCATTAAGAATTTCAGAACTATCCCTTTCCCGCTAACACACAGAGTATTTTTTGGCGGTTCCTTTGTATGTTGCAACTTCTAAATACAGGGATTGTAGCCAGAAACCTTAGATAGGCAAAAAAACCCCCAGATTTAAGCATCTACGGTCAGTTACTGAATATGCTATTCCTGACTTAGCTCAGGAAGGCAGTTCACATGAAATATTAGGCTGGATTATATGGAAATGTGCAAACATTTCAGCATAAATATTTGCTAAGTAGACAGGAACGTGATTCAAAAGTTTAGCTCTGGCTTCATTTCTCCAAGAGTTGATATGCTCACTTGGGGAAGGAAGACGGAGAGTGTTCTTGGAGTTGGCTCCACTCATCAGCAAGGGCTGGGCTTCAGATCTAGACTTTTCTGCACCATCCAAGATAATTTATGACCACAACACCCCCCCTTTCAGGACATTTTTCCAATGGATTGGACTTCTCTCCCACCATTCATTTTTATGCTCCACAACTGGAATTTGCATAGGAAGGCAGAACATAATTTTGATCTCTCAAAAAAAAAAAAAAAAAATTAACATCACCTAGGCACGCACAGAGTTTGTCAAATTTACTGCTCTGATAATTGATGGCTTAGAAATACCAATATGATTGGCTTCAAAGAGAAACTAGACCCAGGGAATATGTCCCAAAAATAGCATAATGGAAGTGCATACTGCTGGATCATCACAAACACATCCTTCAAGAACTAATGACAACTAGATCTGTGTTAACTGCTGGACTATACACCCATATATATCCATGACTACACAGCAAAATCACTGAACACATAGAATTATGCTTCTTAGTTTTATATTATCACTAAAATTTAAAAACCCCATCTTGTCCTTGCACGTGCACATGGTAAATAATAAAGATTCTGTTAAGTGATCTAGAAATGTTAATAACTAGACTATTTGAAACAACTAATTCTTTTGCCTATGATCCTCTCCAAAACATGCTCACTTCACAGTGCAGAACAGGTAAAATTTTCACAGGTATCTGTCCTTCATTTTCAAAAGTGACTTAGGTAGGATGGTAGGAGTAGGTTTTCAGAGGCAATTAAGATGCAGATGGTGAAGAACGTAAGCAGGTGGGGTACCTGTATTCCACTGACTTAAATGGCAGCCAGGCATGTATCTCATTGAAATACTTTTCACAATGTGACTATGTGTATGTTAAACCCCTAAATACCTCTGAAAGACCTGTCTGTGTGCCTTTGGAAATCCCTTATAAAAATAGAATATGTGCTTCTCAGAATATGTACTCTGGCCTGCTTAAAAAGTGGCACAGAATTCTCTATAGAATACACTGTTAATTAGTTATTTCATTGCAACACGTTCAACAAGTGCACAGATAAGGACTGCCTGACTAAATAGGATGTACACATATCTGAGACAGTCTATCAATTATTAGCTTGAAGAAGAAAAGGGAGTTAGAAAATTCTCCTCCAAGGTTGCTGAGTGGTAGAGTATCTATTAAAAAAGGAAAGGGTTGCTTGTGAACTGCAAAATCCCTTTTTCATAGTTTCAAAGTAAATTGCTCTTAATGTTTTCTGAGAGTTGTTTTGTAAAATTAGGAAGCTGTAACAAACACATTCTTGGGACCAGTCAGCCTCAGTACTCCAATTATGTTGGGCTTTGCACCCAATTACACTGCCAAGTGTTTACTATTATTTAAATTGTTTATACGCTATTTGAATATTCAATCCAATATTCAGTGAAACAAAAGAACTCTTCTATTCCATTTGTTTTGATATTATACTGATGCATGACTACTCTTCCATGACTCCAAAGCCTCACAAATCTGATTGCATGGTTAGCAAACTACAACAATAAAATATGCAAAAAGTTTAGTATTATCTAATCCGAAAGGGAAAATATACAGTGAATGGTACACACAGCTAGAAGCGCAAGCACTGATAGTTCTGATCACTCAGTTTACCATTACTGTAGCCATTCAGGCAGAGAAAGATTTCACAGAACAAGGGAGGTCCCTGGTACATAGAGTGGAAAGGTTCTGTGTAAACTAATACTTTAAAACAAAAGGTTCTCATTCCACCACTGCCCTCTTTCAGCAGGGTGGTGCTTGTTGGTTATTTTTTTCTTTAAGTAAACTAAACAAGATTTCTTTATTTTAACACTTTCTGCCACCGTAATTATCTCTGTGCAGGTATGAAAAGCAAGGGAAAACCAGGTCACTTGCGCCTGTGAGCCACTGGAGTTGACTTCAATAAAAAATTTCCATCTAACCTTACTAATTATTAATGTACAGATGTTCTAGGCTCAGAATATAATGCCTGCGCTTACTCCAGGGAGCTGGTCCCCTCTGATTGTACTCAATACTAACTAACCCTCCCCCTGCAGTGAAATATTAAGCCAACATCTTTCTTTTTACAGCAAAAAGTTCAGTTAATGTTGTTTTGGAAAAAAAAAAAAGAAAACATTTGAAAAGCATATTCTTTTAACACTGGATTATTATGACTGTGCTATCTACTATAGCGTATCAAGAGGTCAAGAATCACATTTTAACAGTACTGCTACACTTAACAGCTCTCAATGACACCTTAGCTCTCAATGCCAGATTTTCTTGCTCACTGTTTGGAGCATGTCCCACCACTTCACTGATTCCTTTTCTATTTACGCAGCAAAAGTTTTGTCCCTGTTTTAAAAGGTCTACACTGTATATCTCTGCCCTCGTTCTTTGGATAGTCCTTTTGTCTCTGCCTGTAGTGAAGGTCTTGGTGTCTTCATTCCTGTCTTTCAGAAACAGCACTGTTGTCTCCCCTGCTACATTTCATGGCTTCTACTCATTTACTTCCCCTGTTGAGATTCACCTCTATCACTTTGGGCAATGTGGAACTGAGGGAGAATTAAAAATAAAAGCATGCTGGCTGAAAGACACAGGGCTGAGACCATGGCCCTACCACCATGCAGTTAAGCACGTATCGTCTATACCTCCACTGATTCCATGCTCTGCTAGAGGTTCATGTGCTCTAGGATAGTCACTTCAGACCTTCAACCTAAGAACACTCCCAAATGTCCTCTCTACTCAGGACTCTGAAGAAGAGCTGATTTATGCCATTATCTGTCCTGAATCGCAGAAGAGAAGTAACTCAACTTTCCAGTTCCTAAGTCTTCCACATAACCCCACCACCTCATTTTCCACAGACGGTAATGTTTTATTCTCCCTCTTTCACCCTGGAACAATAACACCCTGGGAGTGAAGCAGGAAGAGAGCTAAATTAACTGTGTATGTTCCAGATAAGCTCTTTTCCATTCCTAGCAAAGAGTTTTAAAACGCTGGCAATCAACATTAGCCTAAATCTGCTTCAGCTGAAGCCATATGGAATTTTTGCCAGAATTCAGAGATCACTTGTTACTATTCCAGCTATATTCCTGAGGAGATTAGTATGTGTTATTCCTGGAAGAGTTCACAAAAAAGACTTGAGTTTAGACCTAAGCATATAAACCTGAATGACAGGAAGGACCCCACGCCATTCAGAACTCAAAAGCCAAAAATTTGCAATATTTTTCATATAATTCTTTGGCTCAGAGATCAGGCCATGGCCACAGAGCCTGTCAACAGCTATAAGAAATCTTATTTATAGTCTAGACCTGCAAATACTTCTCTTGGAGCACAGAAATCAAAGTAATTCACCTAATCCAAATCACTGAACTCTTCTCCAACACCACTGAGTTCCAGGTAGTTTTGCCACTCACTGTGAAGGGAACAGCATCAGGTGCTATATCAAACTGCTTACATGTTTGAACAAACATCAGCAAGGTGATTCTGTACCACATGCATAATTTTTCCACTGTGCTGGCAGCTTATTATTTCTGGCCGAACACAATAATATAGCTTGTCCCTTGAAGTTAAAAATTAACTTGTACTAGCAACCACAGTAAACTATTAAAGATAAAGCAAAACATTTAATTTTGTTATACGTAAAAAATTGGAAACCATGTCTCCTAAGCTCTACTTGTCAGCTTTACATACTTCAATTTATCTTTCTTAGTTTTCTTCTGATGGGTCTCTTCAACCACAAGGACTCAAATTCTTACCAGTAGCACTTAGCAAAGTGGAAACTCATGTCTGTTGTCAAGAAATGAGTATGCAGCTCTCCCAGCATATCAGGAGTAACTTGGAACTTTTAAAGGAGTTGATTTTATAACAGCCAAAGAAGAATGAGTAAATTTGAATCCAAATTATAATCTTTTAGGAAGTCACAGAGGCCAATTCATGGCCACATACATGAATTTCAAGCAGTATGGAGGAATCTAATACACTAGACATACCTCCCCCTTTATTTCTCTAGGAATTTTGCACGGAGGTGAGCATAGGAAAGCTCTTCCTTGCTATCAGACATTTGTATTATTTGCTTGATTTTTCTCTTAAATATTCATTAAAATATTCATTCTCTTAAATGAACATTCATTATTGACAATGTGAGAAAGGTTTCACTCCCCACTGAAGCTTCAGTTCCTGTATCCTTCACATAGGCCCTCAGAGCAACAACATTGAGCATGATCTTCAAACACAGACTGAACACTGCAGTGCCATGGGATTGCCTTGCAATACTTAGTGAGCTTCTGCACCAGGAATTGTCTTTCAAAGGATGACTTAAATTTTCTACTTGGCATCTTAAGACTGAAATTGTGTCTTCTCTCCCAAGTGTTCCAGAACACCATTACTAGCACAAGAGAAGGTAAGAGATGAAGCCCCTGATGTGGCAGCACTCAAACTGCATTAAAGCAGCTGTTCCACACTCAAGTGGAATGTGGCAGAAGCCACCTTTTCCTTACTTTGCTGGATATACAGACTGCATCCCTCTACCAGTAAATAAAACTGCAACACCTGCATCTGTCATGCACATACTGACCACAGTCATGTATTGCTAGTAGACTATTTCAAATGTTCTTTCTCCCAAAAGTCACATGGATCACACACTTCATTTATTTGGAAAGAATCCCAAGTTAAAAAAGGGAGAGATCTTAAAAGACAAAGAATTGCTATGGTGCCCTTATTCTTTATTTTTTTGGCCAGAAGCCATGTAATTCTTTTCTGGGTGGCTCATTCTGTCACAAACAGAATGACCTTTATTGAATGGTCAGCAAATGTGACAGTTTTAACAGAGCTACTGTTGCAGTGAAACTGATGCACCATGATTGTACCCTCGCCCACAGAAGACAGAGGCTCCACTGGGTATTGTCAAAGCAACTCATAGCAGCTGAATGCAACAATCCAATTAGTGAAATTGGATTGTTCATGCACAAAGTCACTTCCAGGCACCATTAAAAAACAAGACCCCAATCTATAAAGCCTTATTTTTTAAGCTACACATTTCTGTTAACTGCAGAAGAAAAAAATTGGGATTACCTTGCAATCTGAGTTAATCTTAAAAAACCAGAGGTCTGGAAGGGGCCACTTCTCCTTACAACACTGCGGCAGAGCTGGTTTCTAGAGTACAATAGTATGCAGTGATCCTTTATGGTCAGGGCCACAGCTGATGGAAAAGACACCAACTTCTCTGATATCCACAAGGAGTACAAAAAACGCTTGCTTTCCTGGCAGGGTAACTTTTTGTTACTTAGCTCAATGGATTTTGGAGCCTTTATCCCGCTGCTTAGGATTTTCACTTTGAAAACTCAATAGCACAAAGGAAAAGCTCTCATCAGCTTTAATGGGATTTTTATCATGGTATTTGTAAGGACTCATGTGAGAATGAACGATACATGCCATCGGGGCTAAGAGATAAGACAGTCTCAACATTTGATTTTTCTAGGTTCATCTACTCCATCTGCAAAAATACTCTCACCACCAGAAGATACAACTATGTACCACGGCTTCATTTGACTCCTGTGGTGCCACAGCACTGTTGGCCTTCTGTGCGAGACGAGACAAAAATTACAAAAATTAGGCTGAATGTCTGGAAAATACCATGCAAGAAATATAACAGCAAGTAAACCTGACTGCTGCTGGTCTCACGGCTCTTGCATCTGGGCAGAATCTACTCTCAACAGCCTGAGCTCTTAAATAGCTCCTTACAATAGGTTCAGACATCTCTTTCTGATAATCATTCCTAATGTAAATACAAACTAACACCTGGGGCAAAGGGAAAGCATCTGTCATTTACATCAATAAAATAGTATGTTGTTATTCACTTTGCTAACCTGTTGCTTAAGTGAACAATGTTTAAGAAGTCTACAAAGATAATGCACGTTCAACATTATACAACAGTACACAGGAGCCACAGGGACAAGAGTACACTGAGCAGAAAATACATGAAACATGAAAAAGTTTGCTCTGCACCTGAACAATTTTCATCAAAACCTGTTATATCTGTCTTAGCAAAATGTGGTAATGATAACTTTGGGCTTTTTATTTAGGACATGTTTATAAATACCTATATATGATCAATGAATGCCAAATAATTTTATACAATGCAGAAGGGCAATAATTCTATAATTTAATAATTTAAAAACCATCACTAACTATCCATTTTGCTTTTGACCAATTTCAACACAGGAAGCTATTTATAATATGTTTATAGTGTCTTAACAGTGATTTATTATTTTTTAAATAGTTACCAATAAAATAAAATGAAGTGTGGATGATAACAACTGAACGCAGGTATGCAAATAATTCTAGTTGCAGTAAAATTATCTCCTTGTACAGAGTAATATGATATATTTAATTGAGGTGTGGAGATTGCTAAAATAATGTCCTGATACACTTTTTTTTTTTGCAAAAAGCACCATGTTTATTGTTGGCTGGATTTCTTCTGCGAAGTGTGGCCATTGGCCACTCTCAAATAAATGAAAAATGTTCTCTGATGCCCTGCATGATTCACATATGTGCATAAAACTTCACTTTAGGGAAGTGTCCTGTTAGCAATTACAGCTCCATTAATTCAGTAATAGACCTGGTGAATTTTTTTTCAATTAACATTACATTTACTGGAAGAATAGAGCTTTATGAGAGGAGAGGACCGCTACAAGTTAGTTTAGGCCAAGCTGATTTTATAACTTTGGCTGCAAAAATTGAAGGAAAATATTTTTCAAAAGGAAAGTTAATGACTTTTACTTTTGTAATCTGAACAAAGATTAAACTAAAGGTTAGTCTTGAAATAACATGGACCAGATTTTTTGCAATTAAACTAACATTTTTCAGTTTGGTCCAAAATTACTTTTGTAATTTCTGTTCCACTCAACATTTCCCACTCCTTCTCAGCTTCCACTTAGTGAAACAAGGACAATACATGCATAAAGTCACTTCCAGGCACTATTTTCTTTCTAAGCTTTAATTCTGTCAGGCAGGAAAGAAAAATATACATTTGTTACTTATGCTGAAGAACTTAGTGCTATATTATCACAGAATAAAGTAGAAAGCCCTGGAAAGGAAATGAGAAAAGACTGTGAATAGTAACTTCAGAACAAGGCACAGGAATATTCTGTAAAGGACAGTCAAAAAAAGCCTAAAAGTAGGGAAAACCAACAGCTTTCAGCTTTTCTTTAACAAGTATGTCCCTAAAAATCCCTGAAGGATCATGCCTAAATTATTAGAACATCATTTTTATTAGTTTACAGAAAACTAGTTTCCCTTGTGACAGCGATTTCTGTTTTTATTGCTTCTAGACTCTGGTCTCTGTATGACAATTGAGGCTGCTATTCTTCATACTGTAACTCATGTAAATATACCTCAAGTAATAAAACCAAAGCTAATTCTCAGTTTTCTAGCAAAATGTCCACTGAAGTCTCTCCGTTTCCCCTCACTCCAGTGCAATAATCAGCAATTATTTGTTTAAAATAGTTCTCAAGAACCCCCATTGGGGTAGGTGCTGTAGAAACAGAAAGAAAAAATGTATTCCCTCCCCAACTTCAGTAATGACCACAGGTTAAATACAACAATTAAGTGCATTTCTACCATCTGACCTCAAGAGAGGTATAAACCATGACATTCAAAATGTTACGAAGTGCCTACAATAAAACTTCTCATTATTGATACAATGAACTCATTGTTCTTAAGCAAACATTTTAAATAGCATCCATTATTCATGTGAAAACCTAAAAATTACCTATCTGGGATTTGGAAAAAAGAACACATTTGAATATCAAAATATGGGAGAATTTTTCATCTTCTTTTATGATAATGATTTTGCACAACTTTTTATCTCTGCGTTACAATTTTGCTGTTTCAAATGGACCTGTAAAGAAATTATTTTCAAACACATAAGGTCAAATCTTCACCTGTGCAAATCTGCATTGCTTCACTTCAAAGAAATACAATGAATGGCTTTTGCTCTGCTCTAAGGCACAGTCTGATTTTTACACAACTGAACCGACTTGGTTACATTCAGTAGCCGCCTGAACTCCCTGCAGTAAAAGTTTTAATGTTAAAAACGTTTTGACAAAATCCAGCTTTATAGCCAGAGGGAGGTCACTAAAGTCACCAAAACATTATCTGCAGAAAAAATGCAAATGAATATCCCATAAAGCAGGACCATATCAATACAAAATGAATACCAGTTAAAACTTAAGAACAAATAACATCATTGCTCCCATTATCTTTTTATCTGTAATTTTCACAGGAGATTCAATAAAGTGTTATGAGGATGCAGCTGGCATCTAAAATTCACTATCAGACAGACAATGATGTGTTTATATTGCCTACTGTGGCCAGTTTTTGAAGAAGGTCAATCCAGAGATTACTTAAATTAAATCTAAATTGTAATGGTCTACAGCTGCTTGCACTTAATATGTTCAGCTTCATATATATTATTAATGAAAACTCAGTGTAACGCTATGCACTTCAAACTTTTGAAGCCACTGTTTTTATTTATGCTTCCAGATGTATAGTTTCACAATAATTGTTAAACTAATGGAAATTACTGCTACATAAATGGGAATTCATAATCAAACAGCCAAGCTGAATACTTCTTCGTAAGTATTCTTTGTGCTTTAATGCACAAATATTATTATATGGGTCATATCAAAAGGGAAGCACTGTCTGGTCTTACACGTTATGGATGCTGTGTGCAGCTAGACTTTTCTCTGATTTGTAGCATAAGGGAAACATGCAAACCAAAATGGTCATTATTCAAATGTATGCCATTCACATCCATTTTGTTGCTTTCTTTGAGAAGTGTAGCAAAATGGTTCCAGAGAGGACAACTATAATAATATCCACACTAATACAATATACACGCATCGTCTAAAGCCACAATTTTCACTTTCATCAACATATCTAAAAGCAGACAAATAAGCAATGAAACAAGCCTGAAAAATCCTCCAGAGCACCTAAATTCATGTTAATATGTGGAAAATAGCTACCCTTTTTATATTACTATTTTTTTCTTACTAAAACAGGAAAATTGCCACACTGTGAAGAACGTGTTTCAAATGTTTGTGTTCAAACTGTCTCCATGATGTGGAATATCTCTAAAACCAACAGATACACTAATGTAACGGAGGCAGTTACTTTGTAAGGCTTTTTTAAAATAGCATAGCATGAAACTCAAACTGTCAGTGCATAAATTACTGCTGCCTTGAGGCTGCAATAACTTATGCATCCTTGTATTCACCCCCTCATATACCTCCCCTTTCAAAGAGAAGCTCAGATCTCCCCTCCCGCCCCCATCTCCCCACCTCTCTGTGGCAACCGTTACAATGTCATTAGAAATACCCAGGCTCGTCCCTTATGGGTGTGAGGGAGGCAGAGAACTGCATAATGAATGGCAGAAAAAACAAGCAGGAGGGTTTGAGATTTTATGTTCAAGAAATCTCTGCAAAAATGTTATTGTAATAATTATGTGTTCGTATAACTGATTATTATTTGTCTACAGCCAGGCATAATTTGATTTTATTTCTTTAATAAAAACTTGATCTAATTTGAGGTTATCATTGTCAGTTCATGGACAAAACCAACTGATCGATAATGCTAGTACTACTAAGCAATAGGCAATTCTATCTACAGAGCAATTACTGACACTGGTGTAGTCAGCTGAAAGCTTTGATCTTGCTGAGTCAAACAATGTCAGAAACTGCATTCTTTATTTTTAATTTCCCTCTTTTTGTCCTTCTTTTTTCCCCCTCCCTTAAAGAATAAAGCCTTATCTTGCTAATAGAAGATGTGCTAAACCACACAAACTGAAGGCTAACATTTACTCCTAAAACCATAATTTCCCATTTTTTAAGCAGGGTGAAAAAAGCCAGCAAGAACTAAGATTGGAGCAAATAGCACTCTTTGATCTTGAAACACATTTACAATATCTTTAGTCTTAGGAGCAGATCATGACACAATCCAGTCTAGACTATGACGGTGCTATGTGTATATAATGCTGGCAAAATAATTAAACTGCACTGAAAGGATTCTATACTGCAATTCTGACTTAAACTCATCAAATTAAATTCTTCATGAATTAATTCACATAGATTGAGGTCAATGAAGTATGTGGCTCTGACATTTCATAAAGATGAGTGACAATTATGAATTTTTTCATGTACTTTAGATGGCTCAGCAGGACATAATGGCAATTGAAAATTACATCCAATAGAGGAAATATATTGTTTATATCATAACTTTATCCAATATTTTAGTTTATTTGATGTATTCACCCATTAGAACCACCCATACCTGTGTACTAACTACACCACTGAATTGGAGGCACCCAAGACTTTTAATAAATGCTTTCCCATGTTAATTCTGAGACTGCATCATTATTTTTGTATCACCTTATATATGTATTTTATCTACATACACCATTTTTTCTTTATAAATTTACAAGGCCATATATAGCCTTTGCTACAAAAATGACAATAAAATGCCCTTACAGTGATCAGCATGAAACATCTTGCTAAAAAAGACACCTGAAAGTGTCTGCATTATTTGTCATATTTATCTGATGGCTTCAGAGTGTTTAAAATATTATAAAATACCCTGCAAAAATCTTTAATGAGCACTAAAATGGTCATGCACTTTCCTCTCTGGAAAAGTCTTCTTAACTGTGACTTTGAGACCTAGACAGCTTAAGAACAGCTCAGAGCCACTGTCTTTGAGACTGCATTGTATACCATGTCACAAGGAGAACATGAAAGGAGAAAAAAGGCTTCTCAGTGATCAGTAGCCAGGTTATTAGGCTAAATTAGAATAGCCAGAAGTGGCTTTCACTTTATAAAGGAAAAGGAAGCTCAGTTAAATGCTCACAACCTAAGTGCTGATTAAAAAACCACCACAATCAAACAAAGCAATTTGGATCTATCTTTGGCCTTGGTAGTATGGTTCAATGTAGTGTATGGAGTGGCTGCACTCCTTTACAAAACCATTCTCAAGTACTGTTGTGCAGATTATCAAAATTTGAGTTATCAAAAATGAATTGTTGTTCTCCTGAGTGGAGAAGTAGCTCACAACTTTGTAAGCAGCAGCCACAGAAATGTTATAAAGGTATTAGCTCTTCATGCAAATAACAGTATTCCTCTTGTATCTGGTATGTGCACAGCCCTGGCAATTCACTGCATATTATTATTATCAGCATTGACAAAAATATCCCCAAAGCAAACAACACCTCAGGAGATCCTAAGAAACCTTAACAACCACTGCTTGGTATCTGTTAACCTTTCTAGACTGATGCTGTTTTCTCACGTCAGCGTGGAACTGAGATGCTCAGAGCTCACCAAGCACTCCCAGCTCCAGCACAGATCACTGTGTTGGGGCAGAGAACAGAACTGGAGTTGTGTTTCCAGTAGTCACAGTTCTGGTTTATGAAATTCTTCAGTTTCAGATAGGATGCATTAGTCCATACTGCTCACTAAACTACTACCACCTTAGTAAATGCACCTCACCTCACTTAGGCTCCATCTTGTTCACCTGGAGGGAGCATAAATGTACTTTAAGTGCAAATCCAGACTCCAAGGCACACCTGCTTTGCAGAGCTGTGCCTGAGGAATCCGGTCCTAAAAACTGAAGGAGAAACACTTCAGCAATAAAGGGGATACTTTGCTGTTGTAAGAGATGACAACTCTGTGCTTAATCACTTTAACAAATCGAAGAGGGGCCCTGACTAAACGCTGCTCTGCTGTGCAAATCACTGACTGGTGATTTGTTTCTTTGCGCTCCTGACAACCAAGGTAAGTCAGAAATATTTTTAAGAGCAAAGCAACAGGCTGTGAACACGATGAGCTCAGGATCGGGAGAAATAAAACCTTAGGTCACCTTTCTCTCCTGATGATGCTTTGCATCATGAATCAAAGCGAAAGAGGTGGCCAGGAAAAGCTATGCATCTAGAGCTAAGGAAATGAATAATTACTTGTTACTGAGTATAAAATTCATGTCAGGAACTTCTAACTTTTTTTCTTTAGAGATTAATGCTTAATCATTTTATGGAGGTATTTTCATTCCACTGTACTACAGTAGTACACTGTCTTATACACCTTCTGAAATGCACACTCACGGTGCTGTCCTACTGTGAATTGCAAGAGGGAGAGTTTAAAAAAAAAAAAAAAAAAAAAAAAGGTGTTATTTTAAATGTCTCATGAGAAACCAGCGAAAAATCTATCTCCGTAAGAGAAAAATCCTTTAAAAACTCCTTAACCTAAATACAATATGAGGACATTTTACCTGCCAGCTGAGTGGGTTTGTCATAAACGCATTCACATTTAGTTTTCTTCTACAAAGCATTCAAGTCATCTTTATGTTTAGCGAGACGGCTGATATTTTCTGGGAAGAAAAAGGCATGTGGTCAAACTGGTTTGGTAAACTGTCTAAAGCCTGAAAGAAGAAACTACATCTAAAAGAGACAAGTGTCACAGATGAAGGAAGGTATTGAAGCAATAACCAATGGATTCCTTCATATGAACTCCACGACAAACACCACTTAACTTACCTTAAATGCAAAGCTTCTTAGCTTAGTTTGTTATGGAGAACTTTGAACGCATAGAAGTCAGCCATGGTGATGGCTGGAAGCTATGTTCAAATGCCTCTGTGTCAAGATCAGAAGGGTCATCTCCAAAGAGGATCTTACAGTAGGCATCTGCTGCGGACCTCCAGACCAAGATGAAAAGCCAAGGAAGCAATATTTGGGTCACTTAAGCAAGCTTCAGGTCAACAGAACCTGGTTTGTATGGGTAACCTCAACTACCCAGACATCTGTTCGAAGAACAATACAGCAGCTCACATGTCATCCATCAAGTTCCTGGAATGCAAAGAGGACTGTTTCCTCATACAAATGTTAAATGTGCCAACCAGGAACGAGGCGCTGCTGGACTTGCTACTCACAAACCAAGAAAACCTGCTTTGTAGTACCTCAATTAGTGATAGCCTTGGCTGCAGTCATCACATATTGCGAGGTCGGGATCCTGCTCAGTCCTAAGACAAAGGTTTTAGATTTTAGAAGAGCGAACTTCAGCTCGCTCAGAGCTCAGCTGGGAGGGATTCCATGGGAAGCTTCCATGAAGGATAAAGGAGCTAGTAAGTGCTGGGAGTTTTTCGAGAGTGCTCTCCTGGAAGCACAAAACCACTTCATTCCCTTTAAAGGTAAGGGAAGTATATGGAACAAGAGACCCCCTTGGCTTAACTGTGAACTTCTGAGTCTGCTCAAAACCAAGAGAGAAGCATACCTGAGATGGAAAAGTGGACGAATACCTGTTGAGAACTACAGGGGTATAGCCAGGGCGTCCAGAGATGCAGTTAGAAAAGCAAAAGTTCAGCTTGAATTGCAACTGGACAGAGATGTCAGAAACTATAGGAAAGGGTTCTTCAGCTACATAAACAACAAACAGAAGGAAAATATTGGCCTGCTGTTAAACAGGAGAAGTCAATTAGTCACCAACAACGCTGAAAAGGCAGAGGTTCTCAACACTTTCTTCACCTCTGTTTTTACCAGTACTGCTGGGCCCCAGGCCTTGGGAACAAAAATCCAGGTTGACACAAACACAGACCCACTATTTGTGAAGGAAGAGTTGGTATGTGAACTATTGCAGGAGCCTGACCCCTACAAATCGATGGGCCCTGACAATATTCACCCAAGGGTGTTAAGAGAGCTGGCTGATGTCGTTGTGAGGCTGCTTTCCATAATCTTTGAGGTCATGGAGTTTGGGGGACTTTGCAGAAGACTCCTCCTGGGGCTATCACAACTAAATGAAGCACATGGTTGGGAAAAGCCAGCATGGATTCACCAAGGGCAAATTGTGCTTGACAAACACTGATCACCTTTTATAACAAAGTAACCTGCTCAGTTGATGAGAGGTGAGCAGTGGACATTGTCTATCAGGATTTCTCCAAGATTTTGAACACAGTTCCCCACAGCCTCCTCCTAGAGAAACTGATGTGTTCTGGTCTAGACAAGTGGTCTGTGCGGTAGGTGGGGAACTGGCTGACACGCCTCAACCAGAGGGTGGTGGTCAATAGCTCCTTTTCAAACTGGCAACTGTCACAAGGAGACTGATACAATACCCAACACAGTTTAGTATCTTCATAAGTGATTTAGATGATGGGATCGTGTCATTCCATTATGCCATAACGGCCTGTGCTCATTCCACAGAAGTTCTTCAGCTGATGAATGCTTCATTTGCCTGGGCTGAAGATCTTCTCACTATCACATCATACTCACAAAAGTGTGAAGTCTTGTTGCATATGTAAGGAATCTGTTCCCTCATTGTGAAGAAGAAACAACCATCGTTCCACAAAATACCACGGGCCACCAAAAATAGCTGTCACTCAGGTTAAGAATGAACTATTTCTAGGTGAAAAAAGATGCACAGGAAGAGTAAACATACAGTCAACATCCAGTGAAGGGTGATAAAATTTGCAAACTTGTAAGAATACTAACATCCTAAATACTGCCATCTTAACTGCATTAATGTATAGAATGTCAAGATGTTCTTCCTTTGGAAAACACGTGATAACTAGAACATGCTACTCCACTGAAATGGGTAGTAAAGTTCACATAGTAATGCAATGTTACACATCTTTCTTTTTGATACACACCCGAAAACTGCTTCATCTTGATTCCATTACTGAACAGCACTGCTTTCTTCAGTGCCACTCAAAGTACCAACACCTTTATGCCGACTTTCAGTCGGCAAGACAGTTCACTTCCATGAACAGAATCAGCACAACTCCCCTGGTGAAGCTAGAGTGCCTTGCTCTGAGCATCTGGATGCCAAAGCCACCAGTCTTTAAAGCTACGCTGCATATACAGATGCAAAATAATCACTCAAAGTGATTTTAAATAAACTAGATCTCTTGGATGAGATGAGGTAAATAAATAGGTTTCATAAAAACTTACTGACAGTCCTTTGCACATAGGTATTCTTTTCTGCAGCCTTCCTTTCTAGTCTGAAAAGTCCCATTTCCTTCCCAAGACCAACAAACTCCACCTCGTCTCCTCTGGTTCCAAGCGAAGCCTTTCCATCACCTCTAAGGCTTGGCTTTGTGTCAAGTCCTTGCCCTTGTCAGAGCAAAAGGGCCAACAACCCCTCTCGTGTATCTTTTCAGCCCTTCCCCCCTCCACCTGCACTTGGAAACGGAAATGTGAGATTCTGACCATTTAAGCCTTGCTGATACACACATAAAATCAACAGAGAACAAAAAATTCTGCCACTTAAATTACTTGTGCATACAATAAAAAAATTAAACGTGATGGGTATACTGAAAGTTGATAAAACATGCATATTTATGAAATGCTAAATATTTAAATGCATGCATTTACACAAGTCAGTTTATAAATACAGACTTCATCTCTAAGGCATGGGTGAGTGGCAATGCTGCTAGTTCTCCTGTTTACTATGTAAGCTATTCAGGGCTTCAGCTCATGTTCCTGAGAGATCAAGTTGCTTTCATTAGGACCACAGGGTAGCACACATCCTGCTTTAGGCTTCCAGAAATTATTTATCCAGTACCTTCCCATTCATACTCTGTATCCTGAACTTTCTGAATCAGTTTTACAAACTGATTTCACATAAAGCAAGGACAGATTCTGATGCTTTCTCAGCCATAACCATAACACCCTATTCCAACACCATTATGTGTGGATGGAAGAACAGATGTACATCGTCACCACAAAAGCAGTATCGGGGCTCCGTCATACCATGCTCTTGCTCTGGTGTTCCTGCTTTCCTTCATGAATGGGTTTACACCCTTGCTTAGTCTCAGGGGCTCCATAAAACAAGACACACATTTGTTGCACGTGTGCAGTTACTCCCCTTGTTGTTGGAAAATACTGCTGACAGTGGTGTGTCTTCCAATAGCTTCAAGGGATGCTCAGGCATTCTGTCTGGGCATCTCAACACCAAACCGAACCCATTGTGTACATGAAAAACTTGTAAAGAGGCACAAAGCTGCAGTACAGAATATTGCCATGAACTCCATACTGTTGGTCTTCAGCTGCATCTCTAGTCTTGCCAGTATGATACATCTCATGCTGGATGACTTTCAAAGTTGATTCACTGCTCCTGATCATAAGCTAGAAAAACGGTTTAAGTGATTACCAGGGGTAAGCTAAACAAATAGCAGCTAATGGGAAAGATCAGGAGGAAAATGCTTAAAGCTCTCAGTCCACCCAAAAACCAGCCAACATCCATTCTCCCACACAGGGTCTCAATGTTTGTTTGGGGAAGGATCAGTAAAAGGGCTTTCTTCTGTATCTATGTACCACAGAGACCAAGATAAAAGGATTCTGTATGAGACTTAGAGATTTCAGAAGAAATAAATGGAGAGTGATTACAAAAAGCTAGATTTAACTGTTCAGGCTCAGATTATATCCAAACACATTTAGGCAGTAAAGTCACACAGTAAAGCAGTCCTGGAATATTTCAGTTAAGGTTCTGGCATGTTTCCTGAATAGAGCCTTAGTTCATAGATTATACTGCTGAAAGCAACGAAGCAATGTGCCCTAAATAAGAATGTCAAGATTTGCCTCTTTCACGGGGCAAATTACTTATATTTCATACAAACATTGCTAAGCAGTATCTGTGACTTTCTATTCTATATAAATACAAGTTCTAGGCATTATAGGATGGAAAAATGCTCATTCTCAAAAAGAAAGAAACAGCTAATTTTCTTATTGCAAATAACTATATGGAGTATGATTGTTCTTTAAGTCTAAATAATGGATTTTTTACCATGAGGGTCTTTACGCTGTCTGCATTCTCTATTGTACCAGAGCTTGAAAACTTGAAACTACATCACCTCCTTTCAAGCAAAGCCATGCAAAAGATGCAACATTTTGTGACCATGCTGCAAGTTCCCTTTTGCCAAGATCATGACTTCGAAGAAAATTTCTGGATGGTACTTACATGATTTTTCAAATGTACAGACCTGTGATGCCTCTTCCTGTGACATGGAGGCTGAGCCTCAGCTTGGGAGGTCTTGCCAAGATTTTATTCCCTGCTGCTTGTTTCCCAGTATATAAAGAAGTGGGAAAGAAGAACGAGACAGCTCATCTACATAGCTACCTAAATGCTAGCAATTGATATTGTCTGCGTGTCATCCCCATGATCCTGGGCTGCTGTCCAAAACACTCTTGCAAAAGAGCCAAAAAAACTCAGAAGAATCAAGGTTTGCAGTAACTCCTCCCTGTTTTGTTACCTTTGGTGTTTTATAGGCTTCCAAACATGCTTTGTATGTTCCATTTCTCTTGACCACAGACTGATATTTACAGAAGGTAATGTCAAGATTTTAAATTCTTTCATACATTTTAAACTGTAAGCAAAATACATCGCACCAACCTTATAGGTGCAACGGAGAAAAATTAAAAGGGTATAAACACACTAGCAAACAAGAATTACAATTTTAAAATGGAACAAGGTCATGTTTAATTTTGAGAAAAAGGTGAGCCAGCCTTAAATCCTTTTTCCTTCATTCAATGGATTCAGACCAGTTCTTCAGCTAGTGGAATAACTCCCCTGCTCTGAAGAATAAACAAGTTAACAAACAGCTCAGCTATTGATTTTTTTGACATTTGACTGTTCAGCAGGTGCTGAATTCAGGGTTTACTAATGCTGGTGTAGTTGCTACCACCAGTTTCATTTTCCCTTTATTGAAGAATGATCTTTATAAATGAAGATAGAAATTTCTGACATGCAGAAAGACAATACAGAGTTTAACAAATGAGCAATGCAGAAGGAGTTCTTTTGCACCTGCCTGCTGATGGAAGGTGCTTATAAACAGGAGTCAGTCATTCTGTATTGGATTACATTCTTCATTGCTGTTTTCAGCAGCAACTCAGTCCACCAGAACCTGACATTCCAAAATCCCTAGTAATCCACCAGGTACTAAAGCAGCTTTTTTTTAGATTCCACAAAAATTAATCTTACCCTAGATGTTTTGCAAAAAATATTATGTTTTATGTATCAATATTTTTCAGTGCAACTCTTATTTCATGAAAAAAAAAAAAATCCATGAATTTAATTTTGTGGAAGATATAATGAGCCTGGTTCTACATACTGCTTCTTTTATCAGCCCCAATCTCTCATTCTCCAGGGAATGCAGTACAGAAGTGTCTTGTCCTTTGATAGCAATAGATAACTAACCTCATTTTGTAAAAGCAGAACTAAACAGAAGAGTTATTCTTTGTCTTCAGCAGAAGCAGTGAATCAGACCTCATTGCCTTGTACTGAACCTAATTTAAGGCAATTTGATGCCTTGCGAATAATCGAGAAGCTTACAGTTGTGCCTTTTTTTTTTTTTGTCTCTTTACCTGGCATTTCTTCATGCAACAAGATACAAGAAGGGTTTATATTTAAGAGGACTAGGACAGTTAATATTTTCTGAAGCTGTATTTTCAGGTCTTCTTCATTCTTACCCATCTGTTATGATTAGCCCAAATTTTTGTGTTTCTGTGGCAGTAAGGATTAAAGATGTAATTGCTTTTAAAGCAGATATTTTCAACTCTTCTTAGCCACATAACCTGGGGCTTTAGAAGAACACTTCTGTGCCTCAGCCTTCATCTAGCCAGTGTTAAACAATTAAAAAGAAAATAATATTAGCCAACGATAATCCTTATAGCCAAAGCTTTTTCTTTTTTTCTTGATTTTAGGTATTGCTAGATACCTACTGACAAGACCAAATCAAAACCAAATCACAGAAGAATTTCAGATTTAGAGAGGTATTTGCTTACAATGCTATAAAGACTGCGATCTGTCTGCACTTCCATCTAGTCTGAGCTCCTATTATGTAGGTAGGCATTACACAAACTGAGTCACTTTTCTGTCCTGTGATGACTTCTGTGATCTAAAGGAAGAGGAAGAAGACTTGATGCACATCACAGAAATCACTCGGTGTGATTTTGTTTAAATGATCTGCATGACAGCAATCAAGGTGTTAGTGCACAGTAGGTATGACAAATCAAAGTAACTTAGGACAAAATGCCTCTGCAAAATGCCACTGACAGATTGAAAGCGAACAATCTGTACAAAACAATGTTTCTCAGGCAAAAATAAACTGAAATGTTACTTAAGAAACATTATGGAAATGTAAATAAACAAAAGCTTTGGTATTAGAGTCTATCATACTATTTTTATAATTAAATGAGAAATGCTTCACACTTTCATGCAACATTAAGTTGACTACAAAAACCACAGGCTTACCTCTCCACACATTCACACTAGTGTTACTCTGGTCCACTGACTTCAGTGGAGTAACATCTGATTTACAGTAAAGTAAAGCAAGAGGAGAAACAGACCTAAAGACTGGAAATAAACCTGAGGTTTTTGATGAAACATAATCCTCAGCATGAGATGCAAAAGGTGACTTTCCTGACAAATGCTACCCAAATTCTTAATAGCTTTCTGTATGTAACCCCATCTCATATCATCCTGACATAATCTTAATTAGTCTTAGTTCTACTGCAGAGAAGCCTACTGAGGCAGTTAGCACCATATAATTAATCAGATATTTTGCAGGCATCACAGCAACCAACAGTGTCAACTTACTGATGTGAGTTAATACAAACAGAAATCAACCCTGTCTTTCCCTTTCACATGAACTAAAAGCATGTGACATGGAATGAACATATGACTATTTCTTCTATACACTACTTAATGTTCTGTCTTCCCTTAGCAGCCATTTTGTAATGCATCATTACTGTCTGCAAAGTATAATTTATTTTTTCTGCTAGTACTAGGAGAAGAACATGCAATTTGATATTTCTCTTAAACTTCAGTTTCTTCAGAGAAAAATAAGTCCAGCAACTGAAATAAGCAATGATAAGACATAATTCTTGCTGCTAGAATACATAAATCTCAAATTTTATTTTTCATTCCATGTGCTTTAGCAGTTCTTAAGAAACCAAATTTTGCACCTGCACATAGACATTTGAGAGCACAATCTACAACATTCAGTCATCTCGCAGCAGCAGAAAATAATGTACTTACAAATTTAAACATATACAATGTACACATTATCTCACTTGATTAAAAGCATCACCATCTATCTATGTAATTGTAGATCTTAATTTTATTCTATTGTTTGAGATTTATCTTTTGTCTTCATTGCAGGAGCCAAACATCACAGTATTGTACCTAACGTCACTGAGAGGAAAACCGTATGATTATATGATTTGATGGCAAAGAAGAAAAAAGCCACTGCTTAAGGAAAACAGTTTCATAAAGCTGATTCTCCATTCTCCTAAGCTTAAACTGAAATAGTTTAATAAGCAGTATAAAACCACAAGAAGGTTTATTCAGTTTTGTATGGCATCTGTAACATGCTGCAATATTTATTAACAGTAAATGCAATGTTTAATACATGGCAGTGTTTTGCTTCAGCAGAACACTGTAAAAACACTTGCAAGAGCAATTTAGACCATAACTAATATTCAACGTAACAAAGAGTAGTCTAATGTTTCACAGTTTCTCAGATTCACAAAACAAAACAGTGAGATAATAACCTTCACATAGAAACGCAGTATTTAAATGATAGTTTGTTTCAGGAACTGACAGTAAGCTACTTAACACCTTCTCTCTACAGTGTTTGTGCCCGAAAGCAGCTAAGTATTTAAGATAGGAATTATTAAAAATTGGGACATGTCTAGTATTTTCATCTCCAGTGGTATCTCAGCATAGGATCATGTACAGCCTATTCATTACTTGACACAAGAAGTCATTCACCATTAGTATCGTTTAACCTCTTGGGATGTGTTTTTGTATTTGAAGGCCTATCACAAGAAATTAGGCAGCCTACTGGATCTGCCAAATGTTTCAGGTGCTGTCACCCATGATTACTGCTCATCAAACAAAGGAATCTAATGTCTATTTCTCAGTACCTAATTGCCCTGCCTCTCCCTCCTATATAAAACTTCTTAATTTATTTTAATTCTGGAAGAATATAGCAACTGTAGCTAAGATTGCTACAAAATTTGTTTTAACCTAACTAAACCAGCAGCAACTGAAGATGATCAACTGTTCATTTTTGTTCCCATTTTAGCAAATGGCAAATATGTTATCGATCAACAGCAATGAGCATATATGTATAGGAAGGAGAGATAAGATGTGGTAAGTTTATCTGTTAACAACTCAAAGCCCATCATCAAGCTATCTATATGCACTGATGCCTCTTCCACCCTAAAGATATGCCTGTCCTTTATCTTCTAACCCTGAGCTACATTTTAGAATCTAACAGTCACCTGTGCTGTCATCTAATTCAGATTTTGCACTCTGACACTCTGAATGTCTGACATAACATACGGCTGGCATAACATGCAGGCAAGCCACAGCAGGTTCACAACATGAGATTAGTAATTGTAAGGTTGTGAGTAGGATGTGAATGGGAAGTCAAGACAAAGGGCAGAAGGCAACAGAGGTTTTTTGGGGGACTAATTCTGGGACTAATTTCGCCAGCAAGAGCTGTGTTTTAACCTGTGATTAAAATCTTAGTGTGAACAAGGCAAAATGAAGCCTAGATACAACCTAAACTGTTCCAAAGAGATTAGTCATCATAATAAGCTCATGATTAGACTGTGTCTACCTAAAGATTGTACACACTGAGAATTGTATAATAACAGAAGTCTGAGTATGCAAACCTTCTCTCATGACTTCCATTACTATCTCCATCTGATAGTCGTACCATCTAGACAAGTTCTAGTGAAACTCCCACTGTTTTGGATGATTTTTTCAGTCTGAAGTGCCAAATTTCTTATTAGGCATGAACTTGGTAAGTGATGCATCTCTTTCCAAAGCAAACTTTATTCACCTGAATCATGATTAAGTTTCATCAGTCTTAGAACATATAACATTTTACTTTATCACATGCTGTAAGTTTATCATATTTGGTCACATCAAACCTTTCTTACTCAGACAAATGGCATATTCACAGAAGCTTTCATTTAAAAGTGGACTAAACCAGAAGAATGGATGTTTGGGTAGTGGTTTTAAAAGATTTAAAAAATAATAGCATTCTCAGCTTCTCCACACTTTCCTACTTGATCTCATAGCTAATGTTTTTCAACACTAGAAATATTTAACACCTCTAAATCACTCAGAAAATTCTGAAGTCTTGGCATTTACCTAAAATCAGACTAAAAATTACTTTCCTTCAACATACAGTATGTCCTTAGTTGGGTGACGCTATTAATCTTCAGTGTGAAAAACACAGGCACTGACAACTTGTTCCTTATCAATATGCAGTAGCCTGAAGTATCAGAACTTCGTCATGGGAGCTGCTGTCATGGTTTAACCCCAGCCAGCAACTAAACACCACACAGCTACTTTCTCGCACCCTGCCTCCCCACCTGGGGTGGGATGGGGAGGAGAATTGAAAAAAAAAGAAAAAAAAAAAAAAGAGTGAAACTCATGGGCTGAGATAAAGACAGTTTAATAGGATAGAAAAGAAAGATAATAATAATAATAGAATATAAAAAACAAGTGATGCACAGCACAAATGCTCACCACCTGTGGATGAATGCCCAGCTAGTTACCGAGTTGTGGTGCCCTCCTGGCCAAATCCCCCAGTTTATACACTGAGGATGATGCCACACGGTATGGAACACCCCTTTGGCCAGTCTAGGTCAGCTGTCTCAGCAAGGACTCCCTCCTCACTGGCAAGACAAAGCACGGGAAGCTGAAAAATCCTTGACTTAGTATAAACACTACTTAGCAACAACCAAAACAATCAGTGTGTTATCAAAATTATTCTCATACTAAATCCAAAACACAGCACCTATACCAGCTACTAAAGAGAAAATTAACTCTATCCCAGCCGAAATCAGGACAGCCAGGAATGGAATCTAAGCTTCTTTGGCTCCCTCCAGACCCATTTGATTTGAAGAAGGCCTATGTTAATCATAAAGCTAGTGAGAAGGACAATGGCACACCTATCTGATGCAAAAACTGCTACCCAGATGAAATCTGTAACCAACTAAATTCTGTACTCTGCAGCAGGTGGCAACAGCTGCTCCACAGAAATATGCAAGATTCCTCACAGAAAATGGTTTCCGATGCTTAGATCTCTTTTTGAAAGGATTTGCTAACTTTGGTGCTCTTAGTAGTTAACCATTGGCTTAAGCGTGGAGACATTGGTTTTAGCATGTTTTCATTTAGTAAAACACAACTCTGGTCATTCTTGTCACATACCTAAATTCATCTCTGGATATGCATGTGACATATCTAGAGCATTTTTTTCTCCAGCAGAGCCCTAAAGCATCTTATGCATTATATTCTTAGACCATTTTTGATGCCTAAACATCTCCAGAGTGTATCTTAGCATGGATTGCCTTTGTCCAGTGACAGGAGAAATGCGTTTTTATGTGAAGTGATGTGGGATTTGCAATATCACACACAGTGGAAGGTCTTGCTTAACAGCCCACTTCATAGTGCTAACTTTATTTATTTTGCAAGGACTCAAAAACCCTGGCAAGTGTTGAGTCTGTGGTTCCATGGAAACCAGGTATTCCAAATTGAATGCTTACACTGCTAAGACTATTCTCCAGACAATTTCTTTACAAATGCTCAGTAATATGAAGATGCCTTCTTTTCATTTATCCATTCATTTTAGTTTCTTCAGAACAAACTTGTTTTCTAGGACCATAAGAATGTGCTACCTGCATCCAGAAGAAAAATGGGATGGGCTGCACATACTGATTCTTATAGCAAGTTATCAGATAGAAAAAAAAAAAAAAAAAAAAAATCACTGAAAGTGATGGTGCTTACCCCGTTCTGTGTCATAGAGGTACACAAACTTTTCCCACTTATAATGAGTCAAGAGACTCAAGATGGCTCCTTTTAATGCTGGCCGCATCTGGATGACAAACTGCACATCTGCATCTGTGGGGAAGCTAGGCGTGACGAAGGATGTGTGAAGGGCTCCACAAAATGATGTCAGTGTGTTCATCGACATCTGGTCATAGAATCCAAAGATGGCATAAACTCCTCTGGAAAACTGTGAACAAACTAACAGAGAGAGGCAGGGTTGTTAAAATCTGACATAGAATGAACTCAAACAAACTTTTAAAGTATACTGAAGTAAATCTTCTAAGCAATTCTGAAATTACTCTGTATGATGCCGCAGATGGAATGAATTAATGAGATAATATATGCTAATTTCTGTGTAGCTATGAGTTGTACAAACTCTGTCACAATTAAACTGCCTGAGCACATTTTTGATTGAGATTTGTCCTGCTATATTGTTATAATCCACTAATCTCTCCATATTCTTTAAAAACAAGCATGCGATTACATTGCTTGTCTATAAAATACCTCCCCTCCCTTGAGTAGCACCTTGAGAGCCCTGTTAGCAGCTACGTAACAAATAGCAGGTCTGCCTAAAAGTCAAAATGTTGAGATGCAGGTTTCCCTGTTTTCTACCTTGATACAGGTCTGATTCAAATCTGGAGGTTTTATTCCTTTATAGTGCACAACTCTGAAATTTCTGTATTAAATCTGGGTATGGTCTTTTTCAGTGAAAAATTATGCTGGCTTCTTAACCGAGTGTTAAAATCTTTCAGAAGCAATTTGGAAAGTGTACAGCTCATTAATGACAACAAAAATGAGAAACATGTATTGTTGCTTCATGGGACAGAAGCTGATATCCCTTAACCTGGAGGTTTCTAGTCATTAACCATTCTGGTGTCCCGAGGAACTCATCCAGCACTAGAAAATAATAAAAATGCAGCCAAAGGTGTTTTGTTTCACTTATCTGGGGAAACACTTCATTTCTCATACTTTTATAGAGATTGAACGACGACCATTTTAGACAAAAATGAAAAGTATTTCAATTTATAGATGTGGTCAACTTCATAGGAGTTGCAGGTAAAAGCTTCTTTGGTTTTCAACTCTGTAGGCACAGAGCAAACTTCTTGAGAGCCTGGGTTCTTTCCGTGGAGGGAGACTGCATCAGAGATAGCGAGGGAACCTGATATATGAGATGCTGGGGCTCTGGTCCATAATAAAGATTGTGCAACTGAAATACACTACAGCATAGCAGCTCTTCTAAATCAAAACATTTCCAGACAGAGATGAGTGAGTCCCATTTATAATGAAAATAAGTTTCCCAGAAAAACGTTCATCCAATATTAACAACTTTGCTTGTCAAGGATTGGATTTAACAACAATTTTCAACTAGACCCTTTAACCACTTTTGCCAAAACACTGTATATTTAATTTTGCAAAAAGCAAGAGGAAGTAATCACCAGTAAAGAGGACATGACTTCTATAAAGAAATACACAGCATCGTTACTTCCAAAAGCACCACCATGAAACATTTCCTACTATAAATGCTACCATTCAGAATCACTAAAGCCTGTTAAAGTAATTTTAAAAAGGATTCTCCACAATATCAGCTCATTGACACAGCATCATGGATAACACCTCAAATAGGTAGTCAGGTGTGAAAATTCGATTTTCTTCCTACAGATCCAGATGCAAAAATAGAAATGCTATTAAGGAATTTCTTTAAGTATTTAAGCCACTGCAACAGGACATGACCAGTCATGGATAACAGTAGCAAATAACAGCTGGTGTAGACAGAAAAGAGACACACATGAGGCACAGAAAGGGAATAAGTAGTAGTGATTTCTGAAAGAAAAGTTTGTGGAAGTTCTCAACCACAGTAAAGAAAAGATATAAAAGAAGTTATAATACAGCAAGAATTTATTCCCAGAGGCATGACTGAGGAATTAAATACACTGTTTCAAAAGGCATTTTGTTAAACTATATACCAGCAGGATATAAAGTAGAAGAGCTACCATAAAAATTATCTGCTGAAGTAACAAATAAAAGGCACTAACTTCTAGGTGAAAAAAAAAAAAGCGGGGGGGAAACTACATTAGAAACTCTGGCAGTCTCTAAATCATTTCAACGGCATGTAAACCCTCTAATTCCATGGGAATAATCACTGAAGCAGGGCTAGCAGAGCTGGGTGTCCTCACATACACTGAGTCAGTACCTCACAAATCAGGCTTCTTTTACATATTTATTAATGGCCTAGTTTACTAGCTTTTTATGTAGCTAGTACTGCAGAGAAAGCAGAGAAGAACAAGTATTCCAGGAAACATCCCTTCTTGCAATGGAAACAAAACATATTCTCAAATGTCTCCTGTCATCTAAAAACCAAGTATTTCAAATGATGAGGTGTTCACCCATTGTTTCTTATCAAGCATAAGGCTCGGGAATACTTTTGAACTGTGACCCCACTGAAATCTCTGAGTATCTGAAAAAAGAGTCACAAGGGGAGTCAGAAAGCCCACCATGCTATCCGAGTGTAGGACTATAACAAAGACTACAGATTAGCTCGGATTAGGACTGCTAGTTCCCACACGGCATGGAGAATGGTGCAGTACTAACGGTGACCCGCAGGGGCCAGCTCCAGCATGGACCAGTTCCTCTGCATTGTGCTGGGAACCAGCTGAGAATTGGTCCAGTTCGTGCTCTTTCTTATTCTTAGAGATATGGCACCTAGGCACTGCGGTCAACAGTTTGAAAATGGTTCAAGGTCCTTGTCCTTTGGACAAAATTCTGTCTTGCAGGGATATTTAAAAACACTGAATTAAGGTGTATCTATTTGCACAGTAGACTGTGCTCATTTATGCAAAGGGCCCATTCTCAATTTGTGAGTCATCTGAGAAAAAAATATAAAAATCAGTCTGTGAACAACCTGACCATAAGCAGGACCTTCAAATGATACCTAACAGCTAACACAGAGCTGCTGCTTGCATGGGGCACCCCAGAGCAGGTGAGAGCTTCTAATTTGTCCTTTCAGATATTTGCAACTTTTTTCCTAAAAATTCTGTAGGATCACCAATAATACCTTCTAACAAGTGCATCCCTCTGCCCGGCCTTATTTCCCCTGATTCAGGCTTGTATTCACTGCAGATCTTTAAGATTTAACACTTTTACAGGCTGTCTTCTATTACTTTTGAAAATTTTTAGTCTCTTAAACTCCTCTGCTTATTTCTTACAGCTTATCCTTCCTGACGATCTATTCTGCATGCACTGCAGGGTGCCAATTCAATTTTACTGGCCCATTTAAAAGGCAAACAAACCTTTGTTTTTATAAGGAGAAGATAAAAGGCCAATTATCTTGGTTCTCCATGTTCATTTGCACTGCAACTCACAATTTTGTTACAATTTTGTTACAATTCAATGTAATTTTGTAGCATTAGGTCTTTTGTTTAGTTTGTGACCTAATCTCCTATGTGATCAGATGAACCTACTGAACATCCACGAACCCACAGCCATATTGTTACTTGTTTTCAAAAAAACAAACAAGTAATTACATTCATTTTAATTACATTATTATTCTAACAGCACTGAGCCATAAGCAAAATTTTAAGAAGGCTAACTAAACCTTAGCTTTAAGCTCTTTTTACAAACTGCTTTCTCTTGACAATCAGAACCATCCTCATGTTCTAGTAAGAATTTTGGTATTGTTCCTTAATAAATCACAGTTGATTTATGTTTGGTTTGCCCTATGTGAAAAATACAGATGGCCAGACACATACTTTGGCTGTTAAAGAAGTGATTTTGACAAATCCTGAGGCAACCTCATCCCTCAAAACGAAAAACATTTTTTTTTTTCTGAAAATGGCTGGAAATGGATGCACATCTACAGTATTAATAACTATCATTAAGAGCCGCTTCATAAAGGCATTATGATTTATAGTTATTAATACTGTAGATGTGCATCCATTTCCAAGGACAGCACATAACCAAGTTTCTTTATAACCTGATCTGAAAAAGTTGCGTGCTCCACAAACAAGGGACAGAGGTCCTGAGCAGCCGTTATCCAACAGGGGATCATAATAAGCCACTATTTTGGTATGAGGTGCAAGGTGAATACTTATTAATGGAGACTTAACCCTGGGCTCGTTCTCAGAGTAAGCTGGCTGCCACATGCCATCATTTTCAGGGGAGGAAGGGATGGTATGACGGAAGCCTGTGAATTCTCAAGCATGTCAAGAGAAGATAAGGAACTTCCAGGTCATGAGAGACTGAAGTGTTTCCTGCCAAGGAAGGAAAATGCTCAGAGCCAGAGTGATCAAAGTGGTAAGCAGAACTTAAAATTAACAAACAAAAAAAAGGCAACCAAAAAATCCAAATAAATAAAACCCCAAATAAATACAAAATTTTGTTTCTGTACTGAATAGCAGCTGTGCCATCCTAAAAGTCAGTGTAATTCAATGAACCCTAGCCTTCTGTTTTACTGGCAGTTCCATCCTCCCTCCAGTCAAATCAGCCCCACCACAGAAACTTGCTAAGATTAACCAGATGTGATTTTTTTTTCCCCTGCTCAGACCCAAGGAAGGCTCCAGGCCAGAATCTGAAAAGATGCCCCATTTCACACAAGTTATTAGATGTTTTGTGTCTTTTTAAAATTTATTTTTTGCTTTCTAATGGTATTTAGTTCTTCTACCTTTTAGTGACTGTGAGTATTCCTGACACAGCAAGGTTGTACAGGGGCTGACATTTCTACTGTCTATTGCCTGGAAGCTAAAGTTAAAAATTCTCTCACAGTTTTTTTGTTTTTTTTTTACTTCCAGTTCTTACTATAAACAACTGAAGCATTACTAGGAACAAGTGGGTTTGGATTTTGCTTGTTTAAAGAACAGATGTATAAAGCCAACAAAATAAATATGTTAATGGGTGGATCTTAATACACTATTTCTACTAGATGATATCATTAACAAGTGACTCGTAAAAGTCAGCAGGATCCTCCCAGGCATGACAGTCACTGGACACTTCTGCCCAGGGGTGTAACAGCCTGGTAGTTTTGGAGTCAGGGGTTGGAGGCTGCAATATCCCAGACACTATTCCTTCTTCATTACTGTTTGTATGAACAAATAATTTCCCTTTTGTTCGTATCAATTTCTTATAAAATACATCTGACTAAATCAGCCTATGTCAAAGGGGCACTGTAAGGCCTGCTTTATTGGTAATTATACTGCTCTTTGGGATGAAAGGCGCTATAGGAGCACAATCACAACTGACATTATTGCATGTTGCTCATACCAGTTCTTTGGTTTTGTGTTCTGTGTTTGCCTCAGCTGTGAAATAATTTTATTCCCTCCACTTTCCTCTGCCAATTGTCTTGGATTCCAGACAATTCTCACTGCCAGCCTCTGCCGATAGACTAATGGGACTACTTTATAATGGAGTAATATACAGCGTATCTCAGAGCTGTTGCTATTTTCTGCTTAAGGCTCCATCCTATGACTTCCTTGCTGTAATAATATAAGGGTTATCATTAATGTCACTTCATACAGTAAGCATACAGGCTTTCAGAGAGACCAACAATGCCTCTACTGCTTTCTTTCCCTTTTATTTTAATACACTGAAAAGACACACACTCTCTCTACCTTGGGCCCTGAGGAGATCAGCACAGCAGTGCCCCCGAATGCAGAATAAGCTACTTTTGGGGGCTCCAGGCAATCAGACTTGAGAGCTTCCTTTAAAGACAAACTCATATTAAAAATTAAAAATGAAGTGAACTGCATTTACCTACGGCAAATAAAACGAGCTTTTGCAATTAAATTGTTAAGATAATTCTGTCAAGAAGAAAATATTCTGAGTTGTTTAAAATTCAGTTGTTTAAAAAAAATTATTTACTCTTGTTACTTCATTTATGGCAGCAGCTTTCTTAGTGATATAACTGCAGTGTGTTTTATCTAGTTCTTTTTATAAAGAACTACTCATCTTGCTTCATTCTATCTTGTGCCTTCTTCAAATATATACACTTTGAAGTGTTTGCATTTCTTTTTAGAAGAGCCAATAAAATAAAATCCAGGCACTGGGAGGGGGGCATTATTAAATTACAAATGAAAGGCATAAGGATTAATCCATTCGTATTCTAAAAACCATTTACCGGAAAGCAATCCAAAGCAAATGTCCAGATCCAAGCACCCCCAAACACTCCTTGGTCAAGATCCCATTCAAGACAACTTTTGTCACCCTATCACAACTCCATTATACATTACTAAATGAGTGTTTATTTCTTACCTGCTTTTCAGAGTGACCTTGGAACCCTGATCAAAATTACAGCTCCTGGGTGCTGGGTGCAGTACAAATACATTACCACAACCTTGGTTTCCTTCAGTATGCCCAATTATTTATGACATACACGATTTGACTCATTAAACTTTACACATTTTGGCCTTTATATATACTACTACAGTCAAATAAAACCCTAACAATGTACATGAATTTTCTGCGTGCTGGATCTTCTCTTCACATTGAAACATTTGTGCGAATTTTATGAGCATATGAAAAATGCCAGCTTGCAACAATAAAAATAGGCCACTTAGGCTGTAACAGTGCTAGTAGGAACACCAGCAGCGTGAAGCCTCATGCACACCACGATGGCAATACGTGCCTGTTGAGACCTGCAATGACCTGCTCCTGAGAAAGAAATGCGTATCTGAAGTCAGATCCTTTTAGACAGAAAGGCTGATGAAAGGCGCAGCTACAGAAAGCACTGACACAGAAAGGTAGCTGAAGTTCTTTCAGGTCTGATGTACTTTGTCCATTAGTGTAATAATGGGAAAAGTAAACTAGATAAAGGTAAACCAGGACCAAGACATCTCTGCCCCTAAACTGCCAATTTGATGTATATGCAAATAAGAGATTTGATATTTAAAGAAAAACTAGCTAACATATTTAAAATGTCAATAACAAGGACATGCTCGAGCACCAAACTGCAATACAGACAGAAAGTCAGGTTGAACATGACCTTGGCTGCCCTGAGAAAGCTGCGCTTAGCTTTCTGGAAGGTGTTCTTCATCTAGTCAGAGAGCATCCTGCAGGTGGCCTGAGTGGCTTGGAACAGGGTATGCTACTTGTGCTGCTGTTACCTGCTTGCTTACTCTGTAGTTCTGAAGCTGCTTCCAAAGCTAAGACTATGCAGTGTCTGAGCTACCTCTGTTTCCAGGTTACTGGCCAAAAAGCTTAAAATAAAATAATAAAATTTTGTAGAACCTTGATGAAACGCAAAACAAAAAATGAGTATCTTGTCCTGCAAACCTACAAAATTATAATATATGCTTTGCTTTTCATTAAACCCCCCCCAAAGAAACAAACAAAAAAGCAACCCCAAAGCTCTGTATTTACAACACGTACCTGATGGTGAAAGAAACCCAGGAGTCAATTCACCCAGTTTCCAGGAAAAGTCTCAGCCTCCTATCAGTAGGTCCAAATTATTAAAAGATCTTGTTTAACTGGGATCACTATTACACACCGATTTTTTTAAAACACCATGGATTCAGAGTTCTATGAGAAGACTCCTTTTGAAATGCTATGAACCAGATTATCATGGCTCAATATGAAGTATAATCTATTGCAGTTTGAAGGAAGCAAAATAGGATTTTAAAGCTTAAAATGGATTAAAGGGAAGAGGAGATATATACGTGTATGATTTAAAAAATGTTAGGTATTTGAGGACTATATTTAAGTATGTGCTGATCAGAATATTACATTATCTTGCTTGTATCTTTACAAGATGGAGCTCAAGCTCTCAGATCAGGCACCACAAATTATAGCCAACTTTTCTATTTTTAAACCCATCCTGGCAATGCATGATCTTCTACTGTTAACAGACAACTTTTCATCCTGATCCCACCACCACCACCACAACAAGCTGCTCAACAAGGGAGAATTCCTTTTTGTTTTAAAGGGAAGACATCAAATGCACACCCCAGACTTTAAAACTAAAAGCTCTTAGAAAGAAGACTTTGTAATACACACTGTTGCAGAACTCAGATTCAAGTGACGTGGATTTGTGTTATTTGTGACTTCCACTTGCTGCCTACACTGGTCCTGACACCAAAGGACATACGTGCAGGAGGAGCAGCAAGAGGCTTCTCTTCACAGGCAATTCAACTCATTGCTGGAGAAAAATGGAATGGCATTGGTATCTACCTTTTGTGCTTTGATGAAGAGCTGTTTCTGCTCAGTTTCTCCAGGATAATCAATGCCTTTCCAACAACAGCAGTATGTGCAAGGCCAATGCTCTGCTCCTGATGGGCAGCCCCACGGTCCTCGATGCTTGAGTTCAGACACTGGCCTCAAGTTTAGGGAGTGTTAGAGACTTATTGTGGGGATGTAAAGCAGTTCATTGAGCTTTTCCCCTGAAGCGTGGACGATGAACTAACACCTGTGTGAGGGAGCCAGAGGACCTGGCAAAGTTTTCCCCGGCGTCTAAATATATTCACAGCAAACAGTGATCATTCATGTTCTTCACACCCAAGACTCCAGCTCCTGTTTCGTGACTAATCTCTACAGAAACATGGACAGTGTGCATGCAGCACAAATATGTAACACACACTTGAGTTAAATAACTTGTTTCCATCTGTTACACCATTTGAAATGCTTTTCCTTTTAATCTAGTACGTTATGGCAGCATGCTGTGATCACTTTGGATTGTAACTATGTCTCATTTTCTGAAGCAATTTTTCTAAAACTGTTGGTTAGAGGAAAAATATGAAAAACCCTATTCTTTCAAAAGTTCTTCCGTTATAAAACACAAGGAAATTTAGAAGCCATTTACTTACAGGAAACCACTAATACTAATATGCATATTCTAATAAACATAGTAACATTTAATAGTTCAACATAAAATCATGAACGTTTCTATAATTTTACTCAAAGTAATAAGAGTTCCACAAGACATTAAGCACTCTGCCTTGGAACAAAAAGACATGCTCAAAAAAGTGTTTTTAATGTAAATTTGTCAAGATGTGGTAGACCAGGGAGTATCCAAGTAGCTACTGTTACTATCCTCAGAGACGATCTATCTCACATATTTCGTCAATACTTTAAACAACAGGCTAAGAGAAAAGCAAGCATTTTGTGATATGAAGGAAAAAAAAAAAAAGTAAGTCACACCCATCAGAGAACACCAGAATTTCACAGCTGAGGATGTTAGGCAGAACACAGGGCTGAATCGAAGCACAGCAGTTAGAGGCGATGCTGCACCTCAGAGCTGAGAATGATCAGCAGCTATCTCCAGCACTCCCATACACTGAAGGGATTTCTTATTTCATTGGAACATCCCAGTACGTAGGAAGTAAAAAAGCGGAGGCATATTATTAAATGCATGCTTGTTCAGCACATCCTTCTCTAAGTGATTTCAGAAGTTGACTTCATTCTGGGCCACTGTGGTGAAAGGCAATAAATCAAAACAAGGCTCTGGCAGCGTGATGAAAGATGAGCTGAGTCTGCTGAGGTGGTGCCATTTATAGGCCTGGGGGGATATATTACAGAGGATGAGATAGAAGAGGTAAAATGGCAAACACACCTGGAATCACTGAATTGGGTAAAATTCACCATGAGGTAAAGGCCAGGATTAAGGCTGTCCAAGGAGAAAGGGGATGTGATCGCCAAAACAGCAGCTGCATAAGCAGCCTCCAGCTCCAGAGGGTTTCCAGTTGGCTCCATGCACACAGAGCATGGTGCTGGCTGACAGACAGCCCAATTTACCCAAAGCAACAGTCCCTAACACTTTCCTGGAGGTTCTGCAATGATATTCCGGCAAGCACTGTCACTGCGAATACATCTTGGACCAGTGAACTGGATTTCACATTTCCTTATCTCCTCCCCCTGTTTACTCAAGGTCATGGGGCTCCACAATTCTCACCCACTCCTCGTGTCCCACTGCTGCCAGCTTCTCAGTCTGAGAGACTTCAGATCACTTAATGCAGAAAAGGAAACAGAATGATTGTGAAAACCTGGCTTGAGTAGCCAGGGAAATTGTCTGAAGATGCTCCTTAGGGGTCCAGTCAAGTACCCACCAACACCATTGGAGAAGCTCCCATGGAATTCAGGGAGAGCTGNGATCACTTAATGCAGAAAAGGAAACAGAATGATTGTGAAAACCTGGCTTGAGTAGCCAGGGAAATTGTCTGAAGATGCTCCTTAGGGGTCCAGTCAAGTACCCACCAACACCATTGGAGAAGCTCCCATGGAATTCAGGGAGAGCTGCACTAGAAATGAGAGGCTGGTCCAGTACATTGAAAGCACAGACTACTACAGAACTGCAAAATCAAACTCCCCTTACAAAAACAAAAGCCCCCCCCCCTCCCCCATCTAGTTTTATTCTTGGTATCATTTCTATCTGCCTTACAGTCCAGAGAGTCTTTGCTACCAGCCTCCTGGACCTTCACGATCACATCTGACAGTAATTCACAGACCAGTACCCTCAGCTAAGCCAGTGCCTTATTTACAGGGAACAAGAAGATTATTATTCTGTATAAATTATGCATAATCACTATTTATCAAGCTGGGTTAATTGGCACATAACAAAAGAGTTGTCTGGTGCACAGCTGAATAATGTGGAAGCCAAAATTGATGGAAATGGTACAGCAAAAGCCTGATTGTGAAAGAAAAGTCACATTGCTACACGTTAATTCTTAACCGACTGCTGCCCTTTCAGAAGAGGAGGAGGCGGCCAAGTGAGACAGCCCTAGTCCGAAATTTTTTGTTAATCTCAGATGGTCTGGACAGATTGGTGTAGTTTTAAATACTGGTTCAAAGTCTGCTCTCAGCCAGCTGTATGGTGGAATGTTAACCTGGTGCAAATCTAGTTTTTCTGTTCTCCATGAGACCCTGCTACATTCATCAGCAGAGAACAATCTTGTTAATCATCAGCAAGAGCATGAGACTGTGGCCTCTAAGGGGACATGTGACAGTGATAGAGAAGTGGGACTCTTCCTATCTTCTCAACAGAAGAGCTAAATGCCTCATACTGGAACCAGACTAGCAGCTCTTTGGTTCTACTCCAGAGGTCCCAGAAGTCTCTTAGAAACCTACAGTGTCATTAGACAGTGGCAGTGCGGGGCAGCACTTGAATTTCTCTAGAACTGCACAAAACTAAAGAACCACAGCTTGCTCAGCCTTATTCTACAGGCACAGAATTGCTTCACTGACACCAGTAAGGTCTTAATAAATGTCCTAGATCCCAAAACTGCACGCACAAATTTACACACACTTAGGTGTTTTGCTGAACACAGACTAAAGTATGCGCGCAAGACACTGAAATCAGAGCTGAAGGTCAAATTACTAAGAGGCTCACTGTGGCATGAGGTCCCTCTTCAGCAGTGCATCGCTGTCTGCCTGCACTAGGGGTATTCAGATGATTTAATCCGATTTACACAATGGCACTTCCACACTTCCCTAGCCTCTTCTCTACTAACACCTACTAAAATATCTCCTAGCAGGAATACACCTGTACATCAATGACTTCAAAGAACAGCCCTTTCTCCCATCTTTCTCTCCCAGTGCTATGAGTTTGAAGGTATTTTATTCACAACCACCATCAAGGCCAGAGAATATTGCTGTGATCTCATCACGTTTGTAGCCTCATCAGCATAAATACAAGTGAATGCAAAACCACAGATATTTAAAAAAGAACACCTAGATTACATTGTCTCTATTTCAGCCAATCTACCAGCACCAAACGACTTAACTGTAGCGGTTTGGACGACAGGTGGCAATACATTTCCCTGTCCTAAGGAAAGTTCTCCCGCAGCTGTACCATCGCTCTAGCTCTGCTTTCCAGAAGACCATCATCACCCTGAAGGCTTGTCCCTGTTGCTGGTTATCCCTTGTTTGCAGCACCACCTCTTCTGGGAGGTCAAGCACTGAACAAAACTGTGCTAAGGAGAGGAAGAATCTTACAGAGAGATGATGGAGAGAAACACCGCCAGTGCTGGTTGACATGACAAGGCTCTGTAGGTAGGGAAGCCCTTATTCACAGCAGGCACAGACGTAACCATGGGATTTCATGAACTTAATAAACTCTATTAATTTTTCAGCTCCCTCTCAAGTAAGCTTAAAATAAAACCAAAATCAGCTTGTTGTACACAACAGAATAGAAACTGATACAAAACTCCAGTTAGAGATTGTAAATAACACCTTACTTTAAATGAAATTAACCTGTGTCATACCAAATAAAAATGTATTAAATTTCTGCTTTACTAATATTTTATAAATTAGTTCAGAATATCGTCCTGGTTTTATTGATTAATGACTCTGCATTTTAACTTGCAAATGTCAATGCCAATTTCAGTTTATATTTAAAATAAGTATTTTTCTTATGTTAAAGCCAGTGTAATTGTCATCAAGAGAAGCACTCACGTCATTCAGCAAAAAGCAGCTCATTGCAAACTTAGGTTCCAAACCAGGAAATCTCTCTCTCTCTCTACACATGCATATATATAAACCTTATGTAATTCTATACTGCCTATCAAAATAGCAGACAACAGAAAGGACTATGTTAATGTGTCTGCATTTGTTTAAAATAACGCATCGTATAGAGCTAATGCTATGCTACCGTAACTGAATTCTCCTAGTCTGATTTTCAGGCAGACTCCCTGACAGCATCAAACTTTTCAAACCGGCCCATCAACAGATAATTTTTGGACCAGACAATTCTGTAGGCCTTGGAATAGATTTATTTGGTGAACTCTGGTAGTAAAGCTCTTCAGATAGATTAATGGACTAAGTGAAGTGTCTCTCCAGACTATAATAGAAGGCATAAGAGATCTCATTTTCCAAGAAATGTCAGTTATAGGCAGAGAAGACTTCTTTGTACTCTGATTTTCTCCATATATTTTCCATTTACATGAGCCAGTCCTAGCCCTCCTTCCCCACTGGTAATGTTATCAGTGAGACAATGCCTTTCTATAACAAAAATAGCATAGAAAACTGTGTAAGAAAAATGAATTTGATAACAATAGAACGACTTTCTCATAATAATTTAATAAATTGAAGACATGAAGATTTAAATCCTCCAGTAGAGCTGCATAAAAAGGACTGATGAATTCATCAGCTCTTCCAACCTTCCCAAAGAAGCCCAGACAATATTTCTTACGTTCTGTTCTACAGAGATCGCCTATAAAAGAAAAACAGGCATTCAAGTGCCTCTATTATGCTGTTCTTTGCCTCCGGAGTTAAACTCACTGTTGATTCTGCAGTAAGTAGGTGTGAAACATTTAGAAATATTCCAATTTGTTTTTAATCTTTCTCATTAGAGTAACTTGTAACACCCTTTCTGGGTAAGAGCATGGTTGTGAACCCCAAAGTTACTGTACGGACATACAGCAAGCTGCTGACCTTTACAGTATTCCACTAAAACAAGAAAAGTCTGCAAAAACATGCCAGAAATACAAACACAGTTAGGCTGTCACTAGCGTTAGTTAAGCACTGTCAGTCAAATATTCCAAGAAGTCTTGAGACCTGCAGAAACCACATCAAAGAAACCAGATGACGAACTCCATGAACTGAAAATATACAGCTTATTTTGTAGCCATCAAAGTAATTTAAAAAGAAACAAAACCGCCCCCTTCCTGGCTCTCCATTTTCCCATATTTTAGTGCAACTAGTCCTAAACTTGATCCTATTAAGGAAAGCAACCAGGATTTCAGTCACTGTATTGGAACAGTTTATTTCTCTTTGTTCGGGTAGTAAATTTGTATTATCCCAGTTTCTTTTTCTCATCCTCTTTGATGTATTTGTTGCATCCTCAGCTGGATATAAAGGCAGTTTTTAAAGATCATTTTCAAGGCATTTTCAGGCCCCATGCTCAGCCCAGCCCTCTCAGAAATTTTTATGGATTTAACAGCATACTTTTATATACAGTTCTTCCTCTTTTTCTTGATACTGTATAAAAAAAATGAAGACAGAAAGTGATGGGACTAACTAACACAGGGATATAATCCTGCAACAAGTGAGAAATTGCTGCTACGTGCAAAAATAAATGAGAAAAAAGAAGAACTGTTTTTTCCCCTCTGGTTCCTTCCAATGATAGTCATGTCAGTGTTATAAGTAAGGACAGCAGGAAAGATAATTTTACACAGAGCATATGTAATCCATAAATTCACAGTGTCTCTTTAAGCACAGAACCTTTCAGATTTTATTCTGGTTTAATCTATGTTCAATAAAAGCCTTTCATCCCATCAAAATTCTTGGGTTTTACATGGATTCAGATGGTGGCCAGCTGATAGAAGCCTCCTCTTTACTCTGGAGGAATCAAAACACTCTGAATCTGTGCTCTTATTTTGTTCAGGGACTATGGGAACAGAAGGAGAGATTGACAGAAGCAGGATAATTCAGTAGCCATGAATATATGGATACACACTACACATTAGTTGCAAAAGAAGCAAGTAGGATTTAATTTCTGTTCTTAAGAAAGAAAATTTCTCTCCCATAAAATCTACCCATGATACAGTAATTGAAAATCTTTCAAAACAGCACCAGGAAACACACCAAGGTTGTGCCCTAGATGGGAGTACTTTCAAGCAATTTCCCATCTTAGAAAGAAGCACGATTTAACTGTTTTGGCTCTGGCTCCTTTTCTAAGCTGTGGCTTCCCTTCACTTACTTGGTCCTCTCCCTCCTCCCTCCCAGCTTCCAAAACTATTCTCAAATAAAAAAAAGAAAGTAATCCTACTATCAAACAATTAACTTGTTTGATAGCAACAAACAACACGGAGTATATTACTAGAGAATAAAGAGAAACCATCAAACTGCCACAATAAAAATATCTTCTTTTACCAAAAGGATGGTTTAAACAAATGTAAATAACTAGAGTATCTAGCATTTTCATGACTTCAGCTAAGCTGAATAAATACAATGGGTCAAGCCATTAAGTGAAACTAATCATGCTGTGCAGAGCTGTAGTCTTCTGACAAGCCACATTCTGAAGTCTCTTTCTAAAACTGTTGTATCTACAGAATCCATTCAAACTTCCCAAATGAGGGAGCAAATCCAAAGCACAGTCAGTTAATTAGAGCAAATGAAGTGGGAAATGCAAGATAATAAAATTCTTCTCCTAAAAGATTTATTTCTGAATATAAGTTTTTGGAGACAAGTAAGAAATTAATCTCACCCCGTAAAACCTAACTCACCTTTGTGACACTCCTCAGGAATCAAGCAATCACACTGTTGGGTAGCTTATTAAGAAACATTACTGATTACAGTAATACTACACAATAATGCCACTGACATATAATTTTAGAATTTTTATCCTTGATATAAGCAGCTGTTGTCTACACAAATAGGAAATGTACATTTAATCCATGATGCAATCGTAGTGGAAAATAAAACCAAGCTTGATCCGAATAAAAAAAAAAACCACAACAAAACTTTTTAGAAATAAAGAACTTCAACCACGAGAGGAAACAAGATTTAGGAAGTAACTGTTCTTTCTCTAAATAGCATAATCAGGGTTTCTGTGTTTAAAAAGTTATATTGTTGGCCAAGATTAGAAAAAGCTACTTGAATAGATGACCCTTGAGAGATTGTTCAGGTGAAGAACTTGGGGACATTATACTAGATCTGAAAAATAACCAGGTATTTAAGCTAAACAAGCCCACATGTTCTCACTCTCTTGAAAGAGGAAAAAAACCATCCAGAAGCAGAGGTGTGACTGACGTCTAATGGAAGATGGAGGATGGAGACTACACACCTGCACGTTGGCTCTTGCAATGGATACTGCTACTAATGAAGAACAAAGTAGGGGCCTGAATTAGAATATCCACCCAGCATTTCATACAGCTGAGCAGACTGTTGAAAAGCAAGTTTGGACATCAGAGTGTCCAATTTCAAAATCTGAGTTCTCCAACAAGCTGTTAATGTCTTTATGGAGAAGAGCACAGAATACTGAAGACTATCATACATAAAGACTTTTAGCTAGAAACCATATACAAGTGTCCTCTAAAATGACAGTATTACTCTTCCCTATTTCCTCCTCTGCCATTGTTTTCTTAAGAATCCAGATAACCATCACATGTAATCCTTATTATCATAACTGATCTTGTATCTTTAAATGAGAAGCAGGACAGAAACTGTCATATTGCATCTCCACAGAAGAATGAGAAAATACCATTTAGGGAAGGCCACCTTTCCTTAGGATTCCCAGGAAATTTTCCTCTTTACTCTGAAATGAACAGTAGAAAATATCACTGTTTTCCATAATTAAAAGGAAAAAAAAAAAAAAAAAAAAAAAAGAGAGAGATTCATAACTGCACATTTTTTCACCCTCAAGCTGTCTTTTCTGACGAGGAAGCCAGAAAAGCAAAGGTATTGAGAATATGTATCAAGCAAAAATACCTGCTTTTCAACTTCCTAGTTAGCTTTTTGAGGAACTTGATAGTGCAGCTGAATAGTCAAACTTGCACCCATGCTTTAACTGGAGGTGAGGGGGGGACCCACTGTTTGCATTTACGTATATCTGGTTCACAAGCAGCAGAAGCAAGTCCAGCCACCACAACTCTTCAGCTTGTGCTGCTCCGACGCACCATTTCAGCAGGGGAGGATTCGGTAACAATTAAGCGGAGCCATTCAAAGGTGAAGAGATCCATAAATTTTACCAAGTGCAGTAGCTGGTGTTTCATCCTTGCTACTGTATCTTCACAGCCACCGCACCGCAAAAATTACCAACAGAATCCATCTCCTCTACACTGACAGCATGGGGGTGGGGGTGTCCATTCTCCCATAAACGTGTAGGGTATTTATTCTGCTAACTTACCACCTTTTATAGAGGGAGAGCATGCCAATATCCCGTCTCATAATAGGAGATTACATATTTAGAGAAAGAATTTAAAAATAAACCACCCTCAATTAATGTGGTTGTATTACAACTGCTTCATTGCAGAAACTGATACAAAAGCATTAAGCAGAAAGAAGCAGCCCAATAAAAAGTGGCTTCCTAGGATCTAAAAAACCAATGACAAGAGATACTCAAATGAAGCTTTTTCACGGTTACAGATGTATTACTTATCGGTAAAGAAAAAATTCAGACTACAAAGAAAAAGGAAGAAAGAACAAGTAGAAAAAATTACTTTCCTATTCAGGAAATTCATAATTTATGCAGTGGAAATTTACGATAAAAAATATTCCATTTGAAAACTATCATAGGTAACGCAAGCTGAAGAAGTATATGATCCTTTGTCAAATGAACAACACACAAATTTGCAAAGATTGATAGAAATCGCTATACTGCCAAAAAGAACTGTTAAATACCATTCTAATAATCACAGTGATACAAATCTACTCCAGCTGTGAACTGGACTTTTATGTTTCATGAAACCTTAAATGCAGTCATTTAATAAATTTGCTACAATTGCAAATATAAGTTAAAACACACGCAAGCATTCTACATCGTCACCACTGTGTACGGCTGAAGTTATGTTCAATGTACCAGTTAGTTCAGGTAAATACAGGGAAAGTCTGCTCTCAGGGCAACTACTGCAGACAATGGTGTTCAAATATAACCAAGTCAGCATTACTAAAATTAAAATAAAAAAGAAAATAATAAAATGCTCTCAGCACTTAAATCTATTTTTGATCACTCATGACTACAGAGCAAGACAATGGAAATTTTCAAGCACAGTACTTAAAAATGTATCTAATCTTTGTTTAACAATTACAGTTTTTCAAAATACAAATCCTTCAAATACATAGTAATGCACCAATGGAAGATCACATCCTCTGAAATGTGAGAGGGGCTTTTATTTCAACTTTTGGGGTTTGTTCTAACCCATTTTGAGTTAGAACAACAAATTGTTCCAGCGAAGGGACAGAAGCTGCAGCCAAAGGGCCATCTGCTGAGCTTGTCTCCTGTGAATCCCACAGCAAAAGGCGATGTGATGGAGCAACCCATGCGACTGGGTTACACACCATTAAGTAAATGACAGAATGAAGGACGGAAAACTTCTGAGGATAAGTGTAGACAAACACGATCACTGCATCACTGCATTTTTTTTAAATTAAAAAAAAATAAATCAGAAGGATGAAGGTATTTGCTATGAAGCCAGAAGACTACTATTGTATGCACTGCAAACAGGGCTTGCCTCAAGGTCATCTTTGATTTTAAAACATAACTTCGGTAATAGAGTAGTATCTGCATCTTCTAAGAAATCCTTTACTCATTTAATAAAATTTTCTCTACCTCCACAGCAGAAGATTGTTTAGACCAGTTAGCACCCACTGGGGTTTCATCGTGTCAGATCATTTCAACATAAATTTGTTAACTGCTGTTTCTAACAAAGGTATTATTCTTTAGAGTCTGATGCTCCACTCTCCATTCCTTCAAGTAACTTTTAATACTTTTGATTTAGGATTAAGAAAAGTTGATGGATACAAGGCCTGTAAGGGCGTATAATTCAGTGTATCATTTCATAACCCAGCTGTCAACAGAGACAACATTTTTATAATACATGTATTGTATGCGTGCCAGTATGAGATGAATAGTCCTGTAACTATAATCAATACCGTTCATTCAAACAACTGGCAGAAGCATTTCAGGCAACTGGCAATTTCATCAGTTTCACTGGGCTGCCCAAAAATAAACAGCTTGAGAGGAATGAATGATCTCTGTGGTTATCTATAAATAATACCAATCTCAGTCATTTGTTTTAGGGGGTTCATCACTGGGAGCTGCATATCAAAGTCTCATCACAGCGCAAAAGGCACGGCAGGCTTCAAGAAACTAAAGAAATGCTGAAGAATTACACTATTGTTTTCATTCATGCAGTTACTGTATTTACATACAGGCTGCTCCGAAAGCATCAGGATTCCTCCAGTATTACAGCAGTTCCAGCTCTGCAGGAAACTCACAGGATCTCAGGGATTTGTAACCATCTCGAAAGTCAAACTGAATTCAGGGATAGCTCCAGTGACCTGAGCAACCCTACCCTGGGGTAATGTCACTGCTAAGGAAACGTGAACAAGTTTGGGATTTTTAACTACTTCAGTGTGAAACTTGCCCACTCTCAAAAGAGGTTTTTGAGAGCAAAACAAACCTAACAGCTCAATGTGAATGAGACTAACGCTGAGGCTGCTGGGTGCGAGGTGAACCCAGGCAGACGGGGAACAGAAGGCGCCATTCACAGGCCTGTTCGCTGTCTCTGGGAAGTGAAATAGCTCTTTTTTTTTTTTAAATTATGGTCTATCTGCTCCTATCTATCAAAGTAAGACAAGAACAGAGAAAATGGAATAAAGACAGCTGACTAAAGGGAAAAAACACATCTCTGCAGAGTACAGATCCCAAAGAAAACTTCCAAAGCACCGAAGTGAAAAAAAGATCTGATTGCTGTGGTTGAAGTGACTGTGTCTCCCTGGCAGCCTTGCTGGGCTGGGGGCTAGCACAGCAACACCACTGCTGCCCAGCCTGAAGACCAGTCACTGGCCCTGAGGCTCTGAACATCTTCCCTGTTCCTGCAGGAAAATCTCCTAACCACTGGGAATCATTATTGAGTTTTTACCCTATTTCACCAGTTAGGAATCGCAAGATGCCTGGTGCGTGCTCTAGGGAAAACAGCGGAATCATCAGTTCTCTCAAGGACCTAGAGGTTGGCACTCATCTGCTTCCAGGCAGGATTTGTGCTGCCATGAGACATCACTGCAGAGAGCTCAATACACCATCCAACTGCAGCAATGTCTTTATTGCAGATACCATGAATGGGAGCCAAAGCCACCATCTCAGCTCCTTCACACAGAGTGTAATGCTCCAAAGACACTCCATCAGATGAGCTCTACAGAAATGCCCAAGTCCTCTGAGTAGACTGCTAAGGGGAAAGCAACAGCATTATGAACATATATCCAGGTAACCAAACCGCTGCTGGACCAAGTTTAGAAAGTCCTATCAATAGCCATAAACAATCACTTTTCAGACTTGAAGCCTGTTGTTCAGAAAATTTATACCCTGGCAATGAAAATAAGCTTCAAGTTGTAGCAATATCCAATTCACAAGCTTACTGCCAGTATAATACGAAGGACAACCAGCACACTCAGATCTACCAAGAAAGAGTTTCAGTGGGATGTGTCCAGCATAAAGGCTGACAGCAAAAAGATTAATGGCACCAACTTCTTCAGAAAGGTAACACTTGCTTTACAGTGGACAAACAGGGGAAGCTCACAATCCATTTGGTGCCTCTACACCTCTGAGAAATGAGATGGGCTGTACTGTGGAAGCTGCTTTTGCAAAGAGAAAGTCAGTAACTGTTTTAAAATGAAAGCCCTGATTATATTGTTAAAGTAAAATTGTCTGCAGGACATTCATAGAGAAAAGCCAGCTTTTAAGAATGGAAAAATTTATCAAGCGGCAGATCTTTATTGCTTCGTCATCAATATTTTAAAATTATTACTTTTTATTCTATATTGGCAATAAGTCTCTACATGCTTGAACTATAATCATCACAGCAAAACATGGTACACTTCTCTCAGAGATTCAAAGTTGGGCTCAGTCACAAAAAACCACACCAAACAAACTGGGTAGGAGGATGGCTAAACTGGTAAAGTCTCTCAGTTTCAAGTAAATTATTAGGTAGCAGTGTACACCACTATTAACCTGAAGTCCATAATAAGAGCTTAAATGAACAATTCTAAGTGGACGTAGGCCTTTGTAACGGAGCCGCCCTCCTGCAGCTGGCACTAATTGACCCTTTTGGTGGCAGGCTCCGCAGAGAAGGCGGTCGGCAGCGTCTGAACTGCAGGCCCTTCTCCGTCATGCAGAACAAAGTCACAGTCCTGATTATCCGGGAGGTTTGATCTTAATGCTTTACACTTCTATAGCATCTTTCATTCAGGAAAGAGGCAGGCAAGATAACAGCGGAGAATCTTAAACTGCTGTGTCCCTTCCCACACCTGCTTTGTATAAGGTCTCCTGCCTTTGGAGCTTCCCAATACTTTTTGCAGGTGTACTCCACGTACACCAAATTACACAGCTGAACTTCTGAGAAACTGAAATGATGGAATCATATTTCACACACGGCTTAACCCAGGCTTCTTGAAAACACAATTAATAATCAATTTTGATTAAGTTATTTCCAAGAAGATTTTAATCCCCTTACAGAAACTGTTGCAATAGATTCAATTCAACCCAGCATACGCAAAAAATACAAGCATTTTTAGAGACCACATGGTAAAAAGGAGGAATCATATTAATTCCGCTTGCAATTTTATCCAGAAAGATGCCATTTTTAAATTCATGTGAAGATCCTGATTAAGGCAGACTATTCCAGAGCAGCAGATTCTGGAACCAATTAACAAAACAATTCTTACTAACACAGGGAATCTCCAGACATTACCAAGGAAACATAAAATCTTTTCAGAAAAGCCCGCAAGGAAAATATACTTTAATATCAAATTGTATCCTCCAGCGTATGCAGAGATTACCTCAACTCAAATCTCAAATGCATCTTATGTGAAACAGGGGCTAGCACTGCAGAACAACACAATAAGAATTTAAGACAGGAAGTGCAGATAATTTATCTGAATAAAGCTTCCAGGAGAGTAACTGATTTATGTTGATAATGATCCAAGCTGGAACCTGACCAGGATGCAGGAGTTAGCAGCATCACTACCCACAATAGGTTCACTATTCATTAATAATAACAGGGTGTTTTTACAGATGATAATAGGTTAAAATAGTACCTTTATGCTTCAGCCAAAAGACCCTGTTTTGCCAGAGATCTGTTCTTGAATTACCTTTGGAGTGACTCAGAAAAAGGTGCTATGTTTTTCAATCAGGACTATCACTATTCATGCAAGCATGCAAGAGACACAATGAGTTAAATTTCAGAGAAAAGCCTGTGGTTTATAATGTCACACACCCTCTATTCATTCAAGAATTGCAAAATCCATAAACTGATGCAGAGAGAGAGAGAAAAGTAGTGAAAGGTTCACAGCTACAAAAATACATACATGGGGGGAAAGGGAAAAAAGAAAAATGAAAATCTGAAAGTAGAGATGGTATAAGAGACTCCTGCTAAAAGCAAGGTCAGCACTTGCCACTGGAGACTATTTGATTTACACTATTTTGTTTCAATTGAAAAACAAAATCTCTCCTTGGCAGATTCTGCTCTACACAGTCTATTACAGATACTTCTGAGATACCCAGCACCATTTATAAAGGGACACTTATTACTGCTGAACGTGAACGTTTTGTTAAATTTCCTGAAGTTTCAAGAGGAAATATGTGTGACGCTACACAAGGGGGTATTCAGTTAGTTGTTGAAGTCAAAAGCCCGGACAACCTGGGCAGCCCTGGGGGAGAGGTGCACTACTGATTAAGATGCTCTGAGTCTCCCTTGAAGAATCCATTGTCTCTCCTAGACCCGCATCCCTCACTTATCCAGAGGCTTAAAGCCAGGAATACCCCATGAGGAACCACTCAGTTTTTACCCATTACTGGTTTCACTCCTTCAAAATCTCACAGAGTTACTCCAAATTTATCCTGGTGTCCATCAGATCAGGGGAAGACTCCATTATGCATTTTGACTGCCCGTATTTATCTAATGGGATACAAAGAGGTGGCTTTTTTCCCTTTCTGTTAGGGTAGAGCAATGAAGCAGTAAAACTTTTAGGACCCAGCGGTCATTGCAGATATGCACAACTACACATCACTGCTTGCAATTTCTTTTTGTGCTATATAGCACAAAACAACTGGTAGTAAAGCACATCTGATGCATATGAATCTATGTCTTTGAAACAGGACACTGTGGTTGCAGAAACCACCACTGCATTTACTACACTCTGTATGCAGTAAAGCTATATTGACTCATGCTTTAAACTTCTGCACCTGAAGCAGCAAAGTGGAGTAGTGGAAAACTTCAAGGGGGTTAACTGGTCTCTTTTTAATCACTTTTGGGCTTATCTCGCTGCCTCTCCAGGTAATAAAGAAAGTTGCATGCAGATGGTGTGGAAAGACATGCTATACATACTTTAACTGACAAAAATAATCTACCCATAGAATACATCACAAGCAGCTTGAATTATATACCCTGAAAAACGGAGACAGCTTCTTCCAAAATGCTATTTTTTTTCACATCCATCACCTATATGTCATTATAAAAATGGGACAGAACAGGTGTTTTTATATTGAAAACAGAAGATTCATGTCTGCAGAAACACCTTGCTAACTCAGACAGCCTTCACCAAATTGTTTCAGTCAAGAAAAAAAGCAAAACCACACATACAAAACCCAGAAATCACCATTTCTAAGACAAAACATTTGGTTTCAACTAAAACCAAGTCAATTTTTTGAAGTCTGAAACTATTAAAAAAGCTTTTATTTTTAATTCTCTAATTTTCTGGTTGATCCCAATCTAATCTTTAAAACCTTTTTGGAACTACATCTGAAATGAAAGATTAGCAAGTCACACGGCTCCCATAATTTCCAATCATAGGTGTTTTTGAAGTCATGCAGCGTGATGTTCTGGGATATACAATCTGTTTCTGGGATGTAGAACAGCAGTGAGATAATTGTTCTATGAAGGAACCCAGTCTGAACTGGCCAAAGCATTCAATCTAAATATATGAAAACTACCATTAGTCATGAGAATCACTCTGCTAACATGGCTGAAATGGGAAAGAAATAAGACTAGGTGACATCGGACAACATACATACATTTTTTCTCTTTGGTATTATTTTGTATTTATATTTATCAACAAGTCCTAAGGGAATAGGCACAAAAAGCAGTATTTTAAAACAGGAAATTCAAAGTAGCATAGGAGATATGCTGACTGCAGTCATTCAGGATTTCCTTAGGTCCAACTCCTTTTGATATACTCCACAATGGCAGCAAAGCCACTCTGGACGTGCTACCTGACCACTGCACAAACACTTTGGAGAAAGATGGTTGAGTACATTAAACTTGCTAGACAATTTAGAATCCCCCTAACAGTTTCGATTCAATGCAGGGTTAGACCCTGGGTCAGTCCTTTGCAAATCAATGGACACTAATTACCTCTCATCTATCTGCTGGGAAGAAAGAATGCACATGAACTTGAGTTTTCTGACCATCAGACTTCATTAGAATCCAAACTTGGTGACACAAGTGGTAAAGCCTAAGACAACAAAAACCCTGTAAAAACCAATGTCTCACCATGTTCTGCTGTAGAGATCCTATGGAAAGTTCATCACCTGAAAAAACTTATCAATTACCATTTCTCCCCAAGCCATAACTTCCCCTGCACCACTCCCTCAGAAGAAAAACACAAACGAGACTAACAACCACCACAAATTTTTTTTAAGGAATTTAACATACACAACAGGGTACAAAGAGCAATCAAGATGCGTGTTATGATGCAGCAACCCTGTGATTTGCACGATGTGATCCATGTTCACTGAGAGGGCTGCAGCACCTATCTCAGACTAAGAGCTCTGAAATGGAAATCAGACAAAGAAATCATGGAAGGCACCAATCCCTGAAATGCACTGCTGTGCATCTCTTGGGAAAGCTGGCAGCTGTGAGATACTGATTACAGTACATTCTATAGACCTCACCAGAAGAAATCAAAAGGAAACACCGTTTATAGCAAAGATGGTCCTTTCTCCCACGACTCAAATAAGCAGTCTGAGTGTGGGTCAGGTAGGCAAGAATTGGGCACATGCTGTGCTGCAGAAGTGTGGACCATACTTATAACAAAGATCCAGGTTATGTAGGAGACAAAGAATTTTCCAATATTAAACTTGCTTTCTTTCCAACAGCTTTGCTTATTTTGGGTAAAGAGCTGAGAATTTCTCCTTTGTCAAGTGACAGGTTGGCTTGCTGTACAGCTGCCACACACATTCTCCTCAGTCCATCAGTGGGAATGTAGATCATCCTCTGGCAAGGACAGCAAATTAGCAAGTGCTAAGTTCAGTCCATTTACCACATGAGCTGGGCCCAAATGCTTGATGCTTGCATATGAACAAACTACTGACGGTGAAATCAGCAAGCACCATTGCACCCATCATTCCAGGAGAAACAGGTGTGAAAATAATGAAGTATATATGGACTATATACCATCAGAGAGCGGATATAACTGTCCCAGATACCTGTATATCATTTTACAGACAGTTCTTGTATTAAAAAGGACTCAAGACAGTGAAGTCCCTGGGCAGACATGCATTTTTTTTAAAATTCTTGATCAGAATTTCAAACATCAAAATGTTTTCAAACATTTGAATAAACTCCAGCAAACACAAGCCCAACACAAGGGCAGGACCAAGTATTCAAAAGCAATCACATAACTTACAAGTGGTCTGAAAGTGAATATGTTGTAAATCGTGTTTGAAAAAACAAACAAAAAACAAACAAACAAAAACCTTTCAGCATATCTGAAACGTCCAAATAGTCTAGCAAAATAATTACGTACAAGTGACCATTCCAGCAGAAGAGTGCTCACCTGGGCTATTATCCAATTCTAGGAGAGCAATTAACCCTTTTCACAAGTGCCTGGGCAAGTTACCCACATCTCAGTGTCCCTGCAGGTTGATCCTCATGCATAAGGGCTTCTGTGCCTCCTGTGCAGTGCATGTGTGAGGGCTGCACCTTGCCACTCGCTATACGAGGGACCGTTAAGACGATAAAACAGACCCAGTGCCTCAGACACCACGAGGAGGATGTGCAGAAATGACTGTTCAGTGGATTCACTCACATAACTCTTTCCAACATTCACTCTTCCTCTTTACACAGAAGCATCACCTGATTCTCTCTTCCTTTGTGTATATATGATAGTTTTACCCCTAACGATTTCATCTTGGTGAGATCAACTAAAATGGCATGCACTGTCTTTGAATGTTTCACATATAGCTACATGCTGACAAATGAACTCTGCATTTCTGATGCTATAGAAATATCTCCAAACTCCTCGATACAGTCGGGGCAGAGTATGTACTGTGAAGCTGTGGGATAGTTATTAGAGTCCATGCTGCGATGACTACAAACAGCCGAACATGAGTGTCTACTTTGCAGTCTTCAGGTGACTGCACATGAGAAACTCCAAGATGATTTCAAGTTTGAGGTTTCTAGGGCATCTGATATTCTGAAGATCAACAATAATATAAAGCAGGTGATATAACAGAGGGAAGCACGCCTCTACCTCTGATGGGAAATGTAACACATACACATTTAGAAGAAAAAGAATCCCCATGGATGGAGTCTGGAAATTGCTTCACTGCAGTGATGATCACACAGTTTCACAGAAACTGGTTTGATCTAGATCAATCATTTTTATATTTCTATTTTTAGATTGCCACATTGTTCCAGTAGAGGTGCAAGCCCCAGTCCAGCAAACCTCACGACAATAGGTACGAAGTTTTTAGGCTGCCACATGAGCTCCCTTAGCAAGGGGGCCGTGGCCTTCCAGTTACCTATACTTTACAGCAGCATACAAAGTACTCATTTTTAGGCTGTAACTTAAATGCCAAATATAAACTCAACGTAAAGATCTTTCTCACAATAAATGAACACAAGTTTCCAATTATATGGTTTGGCTTGCCTTGAAACCGAACTATGAAACCAAACTGTTGCTGCTTTAAAAATAACATACTTATTTTCAAACATTTTAAGGAAGCCTAACTAAATAAAAACTAGCATTCCAAAATTGGTAATGACAAAATAAGTACTTTAAATGGAAAAATGTTAAATCACTGGATTGTGACAATAAAGAATCATTAAAGATATGTCAGCTCCCTCATTTCACACCTTCTTGCATAACAGGCCTACACTTGGAGCAGGACGGCCTCCCACCTCCCAGACACCGAATACAGCAAACCCGGAGGAAAGAAACCCACTGTTTTCCGCGGCTCTTGGACAAGCTCCCGAGTCAGCCTTCAACAAAACTGTGGTTTTTTTGTTGTTAAATGCTACTGTCACAAGCTTGTTTCCCATCATGGCATCTCCATTTCCTCTCAGAGATAAACTACAGCTGTTACACATTTCATTGGAATGTGTAGTTAATCAGTATCTCTCCAACCCATGCCAATAGTCTCATGGGTCCTCCGGGCCCAGTGCTACATAGGAAAACGGAACAATTTCATCTCTGCATCTGCACAAAATCTTTCCGAAACTGAACAAGTAAACGGCGTTCTTCATCATGCTTTACTCTTCATTCATTAGGTGAATTCAATTTCTCAAAAAAGCATCCATTCATATACAACATTTTTCCATCTCTACAGTCCGAGTTAAACGGAACCCTAACATCTAAACAGTATGAAAATGCTATATATGCAGCTGAGGAGTCAACTTATTTTAAAAATAATTTCAGAAATAATAAAATATACTTGAAAGAGTTCCTTCTGCTAACACAGAGATCGCATTCAACATAGTGACAATATGGCTCCGCCATAAAGTGGAAACAAACTTTAGTTGGAACACAGCCTTCACCTTTTGAACTATCCCAATATTACAAAAGCTTTGACCCCTAAAGCCAGTAGATTTTCTTTGTCACATAGCAGTAAGATAAAATCCTTGAACACGTTCCATGGCATAAAAGGCATTTTCAGGGATCTGTAATGCACAGAATTGCGTAGAAAGCTCATTTCCAAATGTTCTACCACAGAATGCCAGGAGAAATCACAGTGCATCCCTTACCGAGAGAGTGAGGCATCTACCCTGTGGCCTCTACTCACACAAAACCACCAGTACGTGGCCCAAACTTGGCAAGACTTTGAGCGAGACATGCTTGTGCTTTTGGCAGAAGGGAGCTGACCACTTTCAGCATCTGTGTCCTTTGCCAGCTGGCCAAAGAGTACACAGATGCAAGGGAAGCAAATTATCTGCCCACTGGCAAAAAAAAAATGCTGAGCAGCACCTAAGGAAAAAGTGTGTGTGTGTGTGTATGCGAGCGTGTATGCATGTGAGCACATATATATTTATATAAATATGCACCTGTGCTTTGGAAAAGGGAGTAGTAGAGTTAAACTGGAAAAGTTCTCTGCTACTACCCCTGTGGTACCATTTTCTGCAATGTTCTCACAACGAACCGGCACTTTTCCATTAAAATCTTCCAAGCTGAATTTTAAAGATTAAACACAAGGACTGCAGGGCTGCTAAAGAAAATGTGCTGAGAAAGTCTGAAATCAGACCCCCTCAAGAAAGTGTCCGTACAATCACTTACTGAATTTCAGCAACTTAAAGTAAGGATGTCATTGTATCTTCCCTCTTTTTTTGGTCTCTTAAAGAAGGAGTGCCTGTGGAAGAAGCACTATACATCAAGATTTGGCAAAAATATAAAAAGCCTTCTGGGTTCAGAAGATATATGAGAAATGACTCAAAAAAAAATTAACAGGACAAGAATTTGCAGCTGATAGATTAGGTTTAGCTGAGAGAGGGAATCTGCCTGCAGATTAATTAGATACTGCAATCACAGCCCCTTTTCACCCATAGACATCCCACCACTATCATTACATGATCAACAGATTCTAATGAAAACTAATGCTTTCTTTTGAGAAATTCCATGTGGACTACGTATAAGGTTGAGTTTACTTTTCCAAATATTTCTCGAAAATTATACATAACGCAAGTGCACATTTGTTGGCTGTAAAGGTGTACAACAGCAATTTTTTGCAATGACAGTGCAGAGAGGGAATATGAGATCTGTGTGCTAATGAGCTGACACTGCAGAGGCTAGAGCAGTGTTAGTATAGTGCACTACAAGTACAGAGCAGAAAGACATTTGCGTGTTATTTCTAGGGAATATGATCTACAGAACTGTACGCATAATTCAACATTAATACTAACAACCTTCATCAGAGGTTATAAGAAAAGCATGAAAGACGCTTCAGTGATTAATTTATACCTTTGAGTTGTTATACTCAAATTATTCTGAAAAAGCCAGCTCACTCCCCATATGAGCATTTTTGAAGAAAATATAACATCCATGTTTTACTTGATTTTATTCACTCACAGGTCAAGTTAACTTTCTTCCTTTCTGTTTTTTTCTAACGGCTAAAAGCTGCACATTTTAAAAGATGTAATAAATCCCCCTAGAGCCAACTGATAAACTTCAATTCACCTTTAAATATACGGAAATTTTCATCTGTGTTTGCATTTACTCTCTGTTAAGATATCGTACAGCTAAACAGATAGGTGGGCAGACAAATACAGAGTGGATGAATACTGTATGTATGTGTGTAAATTAAATATACAGAGAGGGGCTTGGTGCTAGCAGTGAAGCAGGGAATACACATACATAAATCAGATTATGCATCACTTAACTGAAAAAGGAACGATAGGGAGGGGCTTAGGGCAGGAATTTTCTTTTGCTTCTAAACAAGTTTGTTCTCATGTTGGGATATTTCCAAATCAGCCCTACCAGAGGTGGGCTTTTTATCTCTAGCTCATGAGGATACTTCAGAAGAGATTTTTTTTTTTTTCCTTCCTCTGGAATGCACCAGATTGCACCAAGTGGGATGTGCAGCTGTACAGTAAGAACATAAGTCTTTCCTTAGCAGAGCCCTCCTCAGTTCCCGCACACACAAACACTTACTACAGCCACTATCACATAAATCAAAGCAAAGGAAAATGAAAATTATTATTTTATGGATACTGACTAGTACAGGCACCACGCTCAAGCTACACGTGGTACTTTCTTCAATTTCCCTTCAGTCTCTTTACCTATCCCATCACCAAGTCAGCCACAGTCTCCCTCTCCAGTGGAGGCAGTCAGAATCTCTGCAGGTTTCTCTCCTATGGATCCCTGCCAATTGCAAATATCGATCAAACGGCTGTGTGACAGCATTGGAGGCAATTTATGCTTATCTCCAAGAGAAGTAAAAATGTTGTGGGAAGAATCCCTTCATGGATACAGCAGCATCCTGAAATTATCTGCCACTCCACTGTGAGTGAGGATGTGGTTAAGGGTACTTAGGCCAGAATGTTTTACAGGTTAGCCAGGTAGTTTGAAGGGCTATTAGTTCATCCTAATGTATCAATATGTATGACCATTCTGACTTTCAAAGAAGATAACTGCTTCCAGATCCAAAACAGGCAACTGGTCTTCTACCTTTTTTTCTTTTCAATTTGAGCTACTGAGACCTATGTGACTGGTGACTTGGACTCATCACATTCTTTTCCTACCAAGAGTATTACCAGACGGACAAGGTCACCTTTTCATTTTCTCTCTCCTGTTTCTTTTTTCACATCTTCTATTTTTAAACAGGTTACTGTAGGTTGGTATTCTCCAGTCTATGGTTTCTCCAGAGATTTAAGTTTTTTCAGTTTTACTACACTGGTAATACGTGTGTAGGAACACGCAGCCCTATACTATAGAAAATCATCTCATCTTAACTAAAATCGCCACAGCTTTCGCTAACCAGTGACAAAAATCATTAGATGTCAAAAGATGAGAAGTACATCGACTAAATAATACATTGACTGCCTCTAGATGAGCGTGTGGTTCACTTGTCTTGGTGGGATCTGTAAAGAAGTGCTGGTAGAACTTTTAAAAAACAATTAATAATTAATCACCCAAGCAGTTTAATGTATTTAGTTTAAATCCATATAATTGATATTTAGGAAACTATGTTTGAGATACAGCCTCTTGAAGGGATTACACTGATTAAGGATTAATAGCGTGATGTTTGTTGTAAGAGCTGTTGAGGCTGGATAGGATTAGTAAAATAAGATGCAAAATACAGACACATTTTTATTTGCCTTTTTTTTCTACTTTACCAATATTTTTATTGGATATTATATAAATAACCCTCTTGCAAAAGTTTTAAAGGTCCTCATACAAAGCCCTTTAAAAAGTGTAATGCTGCACTAGCAAGAAGCAGTCACATGGGGGATATGTTAGAATATCAATCCAAATTTTGTCTAAATATTTCTTTATGGTGTATTTTCTAACCACCAACTTTCTCAGAGAACACCTGAAATCGTAGAAGAATAAAATATCTACTTATCCGGCCTTCCGATTATACAGCATGGGACAGGAATGTAACAACTAGCCTATCCCCAGTGAACAAAAAATTAAAGAAATAAGATAGTCAAAATATGAAATCATTTTAAAGCAAGAGATACTGGTTTTCTGTACTCCAATACTTCATTATTTTAGCATAATGCTTCCTCTCTGAACATTTTATACTGTGAGTATATGAACAGGAATCCTGTTCATAGCACAAAGTTAGTACATTGCATTCAGAGGTCCTTTAGATCACGTACAGACATATTTCTGTATACTACAAAGCGCAGGCAGCTACCTCACGAGAAGACTCCATTCGTTTTCAAACCTTTACAATAAAAATTGTATAAACCTTCATTTGGACACATCAGTAAAACAAATATTCCGGAACTACTACTGCTTAAGAAACGCTTTTTTAAATGCGGAACACGCACCAGTCTTTCAGAAAGAGATTTTGCATTTTAACACCCATTAACAGTACTCAAAGTTCTATTTTGCTTCTTCTGTTAATAAAGGCTCCCATTATACATATGCACTGCTTGTGCAGAGCTATTTCTCATAATGCTAAACGTTATGATTCCATTTTCTCTCCCCTCAGCTCTAACAGTATTTGTCAGTTTACAGTCTCCTTAGCTTTTAACAGGACTTTCACTGCAAGAAAACAACCCAGTATTTCAGGGCAGAGGAGAAGAGTAAACCCCTCTAGCTTTGTCCCCTCAAGGTTACTTGTAAACAGCTGTTTCTGTTTTATTCCTACATACGTATTATTTGCAAATTACGCTGTTTCACATGGCTACATTGTAGCCTCAACAGTAAAAGGATGTTACTTCAGCGGCAATTCACTGATCACAGCTACACAGCACTGCTATATAAATAACATGGTTGTTTTTCTGGAAAACAAAACTAAAGGGGTGAAAAGAAGCGGTGACAGAACTTTTCCCTGAGGTATTATTCAACCATATAATGCTGCAAATCTACTAAACCTCATGTCAGTACACACATTTGTTGCAACATATTGTACGAACAAGAACTCTAGGCTACCAGGAAGAAACTGAATTTAAGGGTGGATAGCAAATATTTTTTTAAAAAGAACGTATTTACTTACAAGCATTTGTCACTGAAAAACTGTTGGAAGAGTCCAAGTGATCTACATGATAGTTCAAATGGAAGGGCTTTTCTGTGGTGTTTTGGTTGGTGTTGTATAACTGCACAGCAAATCGAAATGCACTGTGCTCCTGAACAGTGTTCCTCATGAAAAGTCCACCTAGGATGAAAAAAAAAAAATGAAAAAAGGGAAAAGGCATTTCAGAATGAATTTTGAGGAGAAACAGTGGAGGTAAGTTACACTTGCATACTGCACATCTCAGGAAAGAACAAACAGGAGCAGGCTGAGCCTGAGCGCATAATTCTCACTGAGCACGTACATGAAATACATACTCCAAGTCCAAAGTTAGGCTTTTAAAGCCACACATCACATCCAGGTGCCTCCCGAGCAATCGGGAGTCGCTGGGAGCTGCAGGTGCACCTTGAAAACCAGGCCACTTACACACGGATGCCCACACACAGATTTAAAAGCCCAACTCGGGGACCCGTGGCTCCTAAATTATCTCCAGACTACCCAACTAACGCCTCTGTAGAGTTATTCGCTCAGGACACGGGCGGCGAGCGGCGTGGAAAACGTGCGGTTTCAGAGGGTCTGGCGGGGAACACGCACAGCTGAGCGCTGCTCCAAGGGGAAGGCAGGGGAAAAAAAAAAACCACCAAAAAAACCCCACCAAGTTTCACTCGCACGCCCTCAGCCTCACGGCTCGTTCGGCCCCAGGTTTAGGGCACGTCGTTACAGATTCACGCCGTTACTCTCTCACGTTATTTGCTACACGGGATGCGCTGCTCCGGGGCGCGATTCCGCAGGAGCCGGCGGGGAACCCCGGCTGCCGCTCCGGCGGCGAACGGGCAGCGCAGCAGCCCGGCACCGCTCCCGGCCGCCCGCCAAGCCCAGGCACCGTGTCTGCCGCTCCCTCACCAC